>APFE031680933.1:199452-241312 GCA_000404065.3 Pinus taeda
GGGGGGGGTGGTACAGGGGGGACTTATCCCCCCAATGGCGGTTCAGGGGGTTCAATCCGCCCCGGCTGAGGGGTCCGGGGGCTAGCGGTCCCCTGGTAGGGGTTCGGGGGCAACGCCCCCGAAGCTAAAAATAGATGTAAAATTGCCTTGTAAAAGTCTAGTAATTTATAGTCAATTTGGGTCGTTCATTAGGCAGATGATTTGATGGTAGAAGTTATGTTTAATTTATGGTTTTTTGCCCTAGAAGGCAACCCCTCACTAAATATGAGGGAATTGTATTGCGTCTATGGATATCTATATTCTGAGTGAGGAAGAGAGAGGAGATTGAGAGCAAAGAGGGTGTTACAACGGATCTGTTGTAGGTTGTATCTCTTTAGTTTGCTGGATAATATAATAAAAGAAGGATTGGTTTTTTCTCCATGGATGTAGCCCAAATTGGGTGAACCACGTATATCTATGTCTCTCTTGCTTTATGCATTTTCTGTGTTTATATTTCTGCAATATTTTATGTGTTCCATTGCTCCATAATATATAATTTTCTAACATAGTGGGATGCCTTTAACTAGTATATGATTCCCTAATACAATGTTGTAAGTTGACATTATCTCACACTTCTCATTACTGCAGGAAAGATCAATTTACTTACACCTTGTTCAATATTTCTTTGGATCATAAATGGATTCATCAAACTCATGTCCATAAGTGGTAAAATCATCCATGTATATTTCCACTCGATCATGGACAAGGTCAAGAAATATACCTACAAAAACTCTTTGAAAGGTATTTGAAGCATTGCATAATCCAAATCACAAGACATGATAAGAAAATGTCCCCCATGGTTACGTGAAAGTTGTTTTGTCCCGGTCCTCAGGAACAACTTGGATTTGATTGTAACTACTAAATCCATTGAGGCAACAAAAGTACTTCTTTATGAAAGTGTCTCCAGGACTTAGTCGATGAATGGGAGAGGGAACTAAGCCTTGTGTGTTTCTTTATTGATATATGTATAGTTCGCACATATCCTCCACTTACCATTCTTTTTTGAGACTATAACAAGATGGGAGACCCATTAGCTATCAAAAATCAAGTAGATAAATCCAATTTAGAGCAAATTTTGTAGCCCATGTTTTACTATTTATTTTAATGTGGGGTTCATGAGGCTACTGAACTAGTGCAAGATAATTCCTTAATGTAAATGTGATGTGTAAGGTTTTTGCAATAGTTTAACTAATCACTCCTTTTCCTCTTTTTCAAGCCCTTGATTAATCTTTAAGGTTTTACCAGGGTTGATTTCAATGGTCTCTAAAGTTGACCCTTGGTCTTGTTCAATGAAGGATTTGTGTTCAAGAGGTGAAGCACATGTTGAGGCCAAAGAGGCTTAAACATAAGGCTACATTATGTAGTCAAGAGCATGTATGTTAGAGGATGATGAGGAGGAGGAAGTAAAATCATTGATTTCCTCATCCTTGGTTTTCTACCCAATGGAGAGGTATTGTTCAATAGTGAGGACTTGATGAGTAACCTCTTCCTCGTCATTGTCCTCCTCATCAACCCATAAATATGTTTCAATGTCTACACTAGGATTGTTAGGAGGATATAAGGTTAGCTATTTAGTGGAGGTGCCATGGGAGATTTTCATAGTCCACGATTTTCATATGATACATTCATATACAATGGCCAACCATGTCTACCAAAGGATTATAGGCCATGCCCCCATAAATGTGTTAGGATAGAGAAGTATGAGCTTGGTGGGATATTCCCACAAGTTTATGAATATCACCACGTCCTCCAGAATTCCTTCTAGTTTAATTGTTGACCTATTAGCCAGTTGAAGCACAATGGGGGTTTGTTTAAGCCTAGAGATCCCTAAGGCTTCCATGGTTTCTTGTGTCATAACGTTAGTGAAGACACCCAAGTCGATTAACATATTTGGAATAATATTATTATTGATTTTCACATTAACAATTAGGCTACCAAGATTTAAATATTTTGTTGCAAGGACTCCCCCTATCATAAGGTCAAATAGTTTTCCAATGACATGGAATATTAGGGATATTGAGCCTTCTTTAGCCAAGCCTATTTAAACAAATTTATCTCACCACTTTTGAGGAAATTGACACATCTTTAACAACTTGAAAAAGCAGGGTTTTGACACACTCACTCTTGAGCTCACCCATGAGGTCAAATCCTGGTTGAGCTATAGGCTTTTATTGAATTAGTATTTTAGGGTAAGGTGGTTCTTTAATTTTAAGGTTTATGTGCTCAATTCTTAAAGCTTCAGGAGAGAACTCCTGCTTTGGTTCTTCATTTCAAGGTCTTCAATATGCATGGGAGGATCTTGTTTAGTTAGTGTCTTCCCATATCTAAGATGGATATCATGGAAAACTACAGAAGATATGAAGTAGGTCATGTAGCTCGCAAGCCCAAGAACTTGCACTAGTCAATTTTTCCTACTATTAATTGGGTTAGCTATAGATTCTGTGGGTAATTATGGTTGTTGAGGGGTAGTTTTGGATACTTTCATTTGAGGAGAAGGAAAGAGTTGCATAGGTCACTACATAGGAGCCTATTGAGGGCCTCCTTATGTAGGATTTCTCCACCCCTACTTCCAAAGATATTGAGGGTGAGGATGAGCCACCCAAGGCTAGAAAGATGAGCACCACTATAAGGAAGTGTTAGTCCAATAAGAATTAAAACTTTGAGATGAATCTTGGATTATACCCTATGTCTTTTGTGACCATGGTCATTTTTGTGCAATGAAACAAAGTTGTTCTACGCTTTCTACTTCTTGATAGACAACCTTCAGTTTAGGTAGAGACAAACAACTACTATTGGGATGCTCTTTTCTACATATGGCACAAATTTCAATTTGATCCAATGAGAACTATTTCAATGGATGATTTCTTGTACATTTTGGGTTTAAGATTACTAATGCTAATTCTATTTCCTCCTCTTTTTTATCCACCTACAAAGTATCTAGATAGGAGCCCGATGTGATTAATATATCAATTTTATAATTTTCTAACATGTTGTGACTTTTTTCTCTAGTGATTCTTGCCCAATAGTCCTATTGATCCAAGCCAACATATCTCAGGGTCCTCTACCAGTCTTGTAATTTTCCCATGAGTATCACTGATAGATTTCCCACAATTTCATCATAATATTGTTATGAGATATCTCCCCCACTCATTAGGTTGAGGAGTTTTGTATAGTCATCTCTGATCCCTCACAAAAATAAGACACAATATGTTTTCAAAGTTAAGTGTTCTTTCCTTACTCTTTGAAAATTATATAAAAACCTCACAATACAATCCTCAAGGCTTTCCTCTTTGTGTTGGGTCATTTTTAAGACTTCTTCCATTCACTCCTTGTCCTTGAAATATTTTTGATATTTATATAATAACTTCTTTTTCATTTATGCCCACATCCTATTGCTATCCTGCCATTAGCCCATAGAGCAACATAGTGTGACACCTTTAAGAGTAGAAGGAAATATTTTCAACATTTGTGCATTAGACACATAGTTGTAACTTCTGTAAAGAATGTTGAACTGAAAAATAAAGGTGTTGGGGTCTTCTTTTGAGGGACTATGAAGATTCAACAAGGATGAATGTGGGATGTTTTTTATCTTGGCTTTGTCCTCCAATTTTTTGATGGGGAATTCGAAAGAAGAGGACTTCTCATCTTCAACTTTGTGGGCCATTTCTTCCAAAGACCCATCTTTCTCTTTCAGGAGAGCCTTGGGAGTTTCAAGATAAATTCACTCTGTGTGGAATTGCTCGTTAGACAAATCTTCTGCAAACAAAGCTTCTATAGGTGTAGAGGGTGAATGCTGCATGAATTCAAATTCTATTTTAACAGATTTGGGTTTCTGTTTGGTCAAAAAATGTGGTTGGTTGTGCACTCCTTCTCTATGACCTGTACTATTAGTTTGAGGGAGAGTTTTGACAAATCTACCAAGTTGATCTCTACTCCTAGTCATATTTATGTTTGGTCGAAGAACTTTCTAGAGGAGTCAAATAATGTGGTTGGTTGTGCACTCCTTCTCTATGACTTGTACTGTTAATTTGAGGGAGAGTTTTGAAAAATATACCAAGTCAATATTTACTCCTAGTCATCTAATAAGTCATTTTATTAAAAAACAATTGTTGAGAAAGAAGAAAAGTTAACAAAGAAGTAAATCAGATCTATCTCGAAAAGAGATTTTTTTTAGGGTAGCAAGTAAAATTACACAATCGCTAAAGAAAATAAACAAGACAACAAAGAATGTACTATTGAAATTTCCCTAACAAAAAGGGCGATGGATTTTAATTACCTTTCCAATTTCTTAGACAGATAGTCGAGCATTGTATATTTTGGTACAATCGTGTATGCATCTTGAAGTTGTAACTAAATGATTGTCATAGTTCAAGATATAAGGATGCTCTTACAAGTCACCAAATAATCTAAATCACACCTTCAATCCAATTCACACTTGCAGGAATGTAAATCATACTGTCTAATCTATTTTGCATGAAAGTAAATTACATTTGTAGGAAAAGTAAGTCACACCAACATCTAAAGGTGAATTTCTCAAGTATTAAGAATGAACTCGATTGTTGTAACTAATATGCAGTTGCATGTGAAATGAAAATTATTCAATTACAATTCATTAACTTGCACTTGCTTATAAAGAGATTAAAACCATAAATGAAATGGGTAAATTAACTAATCCAAAATGTTCCAAAAAAAAAAAAAAAATTGTTAATATTATGGAAATAGAGTAATGTTAACACCAAAATAGAGTTGCAACAACAACCATAACTCATACAATGTTGTAATTAATTCATAGAATCAATTAGTGATTGAATAACGATAACATTACCACTTGAGTTGTAAGAATACACCTACACTTCAGAGTTGCAACAATGTAATCTATCAAAGTTGCAATAATTAACAGTTTGGAGTTGCAACAATATGAAAAATAGAGTATATACAAAAATGAATAGAAATATAAAATATAATTACAAGTACACTATGGATACAGACAATACCTAACTAAGGAGGGGCCCCTATCTCCTTAGACAAGGAATTGGTTAGAAGAGTGTTAAAATTTGAATGCTCAACACACTATTACTCAAACAAGATAAATTGTATTGCAGAAATAAAATCCTCATTTATTATTACAAGATACTAACTTTAATCTTATATGTTCTTGTGCCCTCCATCTCAAGGACAGCAGTGGGATTTTACACAAAATATATTTTATCTAAAATAAACCAAACAAGTGCATGGACAACCATAAAAATTAGGATGTTCATCTTGTTGCATCAATTTATTCAAATAATGGTAAAAACATGCATTGACTGACTCAATTAAGTTGTGCGACTCCTTTTCTTGGTCATCCACAAGTTCATTTCACTTTCCTGTGTTAGAAATTGTTTGTTAACTTGTATGATTGGTACAAAACTGACAGCTGGATGGTTGACTGTCACATTGACACAATAAACATGGAGTTGTAGCATTGTTACCAGAGTTGTAGCAAGGAGGAAAATAAAGTGTTGCAACAATCACACCACAAGGGAAACACGATTTTCAACAATGATATCATGGATAAAAAAGGTCGCAAAAAATGGAATCACAACAATGACAATCACAACAACAGTGAGGAAGTCCAACAATAGTGAGAATTTGCAAAAACAATGGAGAGTTGCATCAACTATGAAGATTTGCAACAATAGTGGAGGGTTGCACTAAATATGAAGAGTTGTAACAAAAATGGAGAGTTGCAACAAGTTTGGTCACATCTCGAAGTTTAGTCACTAAACCTTATCTAAGCAAAGAGTTGCAACACTTGCAGGGAATTGGAACACCTACAAGGATTTATAACACCTATGAGGAGTTGCAACTGCTGTTGAGAGCTTTCACTGAGTAGTACTTGTGTAATCCTTGGATCTTGTATGCCACTATCAGTGTAGAAAGGAACTAATTTATCGAGAAATGCATATGAATAAACATTCAAATGGAGCATAGAAGGGTATTCAAACCTTGATAAAAAAATGTGTTAATATAGATGGAAAAGGTGATAAGAAAATGATGGAAAATGGGTAAATGGTGGACAAAGAGGTATTAGATGGGTGCTAAAAATATGCCAATTTAGGCACTTGTCAGGTATCATCTCTCAAAATGAGGGGAAGTGCCTAAGAGGTTTCCCCTCAAATATGCGATTTAGGAAAAGAGCACTGAATAATAAATAACAAAGTGTCCATTATACCTTATAATTCAAAAAAGGAGGCCTTATATTATCAACATATTCATTTAATGTGGTAGAAAACCACCACAAAGTAGCCATTAACCACTAATTATAAACCTTATTTAAGTCATAACTATCATAATCGTGGATTTCCTTGATTATTTCTCTTTAATAACACTAGCATTGCCATTAGTCAATATGGTTTTTTTCTCATTAAAAGTATAATTGAAATCACTCCATACCTTTTCTAGGGTTTGACAATTGAAGCCTCCACTAGTTGTAGTGCTCTTGTTAGAGCACCAACGAAATACCAATTACTTAGTAAAAGGTCCATTTAACCTATTTCCACACATTTCTTACTTATTATCCCCTTTCCTTCAGTCTTAAAAAACAAATTTGAATTTGAAAAATAATAAATGACAAATTCTATAGCTTTAGGGCCCATATTGAATTTTTTTGTTAGAAAATTAGTTGACTATCCATAATAATTGAAGCCAATAGTTTCGTTATTATTTTAATGAAACAAAACATCCTTCAATTTAAATATTAATAAATATGTTTTATGTTAATTTACATAAATAATTTTATGCATCACATAAAATAAAATACAACTAACTTAATGTATGTTTGGAGGCTAAATACAATAAAAGATTTATAGGTGCTATGCAACATAGCCCCTGCCTCTATCACTACAACTATTTAATTGAATAAATGTTATGCAGAGTGTGGAGAAAATTCTGCACATTGAAAGCAAAAATATTTCCAGACAAAACTCTCTGCATAAAGCTTTCTGCACAGTGAAAGCTTTCCACACAGCCACCTTCGCACACACTTCCTTCACACAACCATCTCCACACATGCATCCTCTGCATAGATTCATCCTCACAGTCACCTTCGCATAGATTCTTCTACGCACTCCATGCCTCTACTACTATAGCTATTTAATTGAATGAAGGTTGTGTAGAGTGTAGAGAAAAATCCGCACAATGAAAGAAAAAATCTCTTTGCACAATACTCTCCACACAATAAAAGGTTTGCACACACTTCCTCCACACATGCTTCCTTCGCACATGCTTACTCTACACACACATCCTCTGCACACATGTCCTCCTCATAGCTTCATCCACATAACTTCCTCTACACACACTCCTTATGCGTAGCCTCTTTCGTACACACTTCCTCTGCACAAAACTCCTCGCATAAAGCATCTAGTTAGCATGAGGTCTTTGGTTTGGGTTGGAATTTTGTCATTTTCCTTGGTGAATGGGCATGGATAATGTGGTGGTGGAAAATAAGAGACTTCTATGAACAAGTAGCTATGATACATAACGTTGTTCAGATAGGCTAAAACAAGGGTGCTCTTACTGTAAGTATTGAGACTGCAACTGTTCTAAAAGAGAAGCTTAATGCTTCAAATGTTGATTCAATTTAACCATATTAATTAACAGCTTAATTTTATTGCTTATAGCTGATGCTCAACTGCATGTTACTATACTTTTTAATTAGTTTGATTGCATTAGGAGAAGATTTTAATGTTGGCCCCGATTATGCTTATAAATTCACATGATCCATTGTCTATGCCAAACACATATTCTATTAATATTATAAAGTTAATTAATTTGATTGCATTAAAAGAAGAGTTTAACGTTGGCATTGATTATGCTTATAAACTCACTTGATCCATTGTTGTTGGGACAGGGTCCCCTGGGGTAAATTTTGTAATCATTTTTGTTATCTAAAGTCTTCACATTTTGAGGAAGCAGAGCGCAAAGGTCATAGGAGTCAAAAGGGACTTTAGTCCCTTAGTTTGTTAGAAGATAGGATGTTTTATGACCCACCCAAGGTTCGCGAACCATGGAATTTTAATGAAAGAAACTATATAAAGGAGTCATAGCAAGTCATAAGAGGTAACTAGTCATTGAAGATGATTGATTGGGCAAGTAGTCTAAGGTAGAAAAGTCTATTTTTGTACTTAGGTGAAGGCGAAGGATCCTACAGTTATGTGCGTGGAGACCTTGGTAAGTCCACAAACTGAGTGTGTGGGCCCCTACAGCTGTGTGCGTAGGAAAGAAGGGTCTGTAACAGAAGGATTATATCTAATAAAGACTATTTTGGAGCAATTATTGTGTATCTATGCCTTTGTATTTACTTATGAAATTTATGTGTATGTGCTCCATTTTCTACATTTATCTGAAGAAACACTTAATTGATGTGCGAAAGTGGTAGATATACATGTTTACTTGAGATTATGAATGTTTAAAGTGTTTCGCAAATGGTTAGACTCTATTTTTTGTAAGTTATTGTGATTTCTACATTTTAAGGGTTAGGGTTCATGGAGGTTAAGATAAAGCTCTAGAAGTAACAAAAACCCATCACACAGACCTACATGGGTTGTTTTTTAAAGGGCCAACATTTTAGGGTTTTGTTGGTTGGTGCAGCTAACTCTGAACCTGGGTCAAGACCCTCAAGCCAACAAATGGTTCCATTGCGGGGACCAGGATTTGTCTAAGGAATGTGTGATGTTGAATAAATTGTTCCCAACTGTTGTAGTGGCTACAATGACCCTCCAAAATTTTGGCCTGCACCATTTTCAGAGCCTCCCTTGAAGAGTTTCACTTGATGACTGCACACACCCCGGTTCACTCCCTGAGCTCGTGCGAGTCTTTACATTCACCTTGCTTATTTATTGCACTCATGTCTCTGCATGTTGATTTCTAAGTCATGCTTGCGATCGTGTTCTGGTTATGCTCAAAGCCTTTGCTTTGTATGCATGTTTTGTGTTCACCATGAAGGAATCTGTCGCACTCACTCATAGAGTCACACCCACTATTGTGCAAGCGTCGTCTCGATCATGAACAATGAATCACGAGTGTCGTGTTTGTCGCTTGCACCGTTGGTGAGTCATGTTGAACATGTGTGTCCAAATGGTTTGGTCATTTCGTCGTCAAGTCATGCGAGTGTGTGTCTATATCATCACCTATGCATCTTTCAACTATTCACACACTTAGTCATTTTGTTGAAGTTCTGATGATCAGACTCCTCACTGGCAGCTAGACCATCACCCTGCTTTTGACTCGATCGACTCTCAACCAGAACAGCAAAGAAGCACCAAGCTAGTTCTTTCAAGTTGTGCTGCCTGCAAGTAATTCTATCAGCACTCATGCTGGTCACCGAAGAGTCGACTGACTATTCATCTCAGAAATTGTGTAGTCCTCATGAGCAGGCCTCTTGCTGCCCATCAGTTAGTTCAGCATAGAAATTACGCATATACGATCAACAGGGTGGTCTCCCGGCCTCAGTGCAATTTTTCCAGCCAACATCTCCCAACAACAGACTGCCTGTTCCCTCCAGGAATTGCGCATTTTCTGCTACCAGTGACTGAGTAGCCAACTGGAAATTCCCTCTAGGAATTGCATAGATTTGGTTGTCAGTGACCCCAACAACCAATTGGCAATCCCCTTTAGGAATTACACAAATTTTTCTACTCGTGACCCTAACAACCAACTAGCAGTTCCATCTGGGAATTGCGCAGATCTGGTTGCCAGTGACCCCAATAGCCAACTAGTAGTTCCCTCTGGGAATTGCACAGTTCTGGTTGCCAATCTCCCAGGCAGTTCCCCAGAAAAATTGTGCAATCCCTACCTGCTGACCCTTCATGCAGCCCGGCCCATTCCTCTGGAAAATTTCACAACTTTGGATGTCCATACCCTGCTGACTATTTGTTCCAGAAAATGCGTAGAGCATGCCTGCCCTACCCTCACGCAGCCCAAACTATCCCTCCCAAAATTTGTGCAATTTTTCATCTCAGCTGAGCCAGACCTTGTAGACAGTCACTATCGACTCAGAATGTCTATCTCTAGCCCTTAGTGACTCTTGTGCGGTTTTCATCAGTAGTTTCCCAGAGCCATCATCCCACATCCCAGCCTTGCTACCTCTCCTAGTCACTCGCATCCAAATGGTCATGTGTCATGGTAGACTAGGAGGTTTTTGATTTGATGTCGTCTCATCATGAATGACTGCAGGTACAAGTAAACCAAAAAACATGTTGAGATGATGAACAGATGAACAAAGGGGGCACATGCAGATGGACAGGTTCACCAACTGGATGAACGAGTGCAGCATGTGAAGTGGACGAACAAAGAAAGCATCTGAAGTGGACGAACGTGATGAACATGCACCTACACGAACAAGTGAGCCTGTCAAACCTTCCAACATGAAAGCAAGGAACAACATTCTTAAGCTTCATTAAGCAAACCAAGGACCATCGAAGACTTCGTGCACGTAACCATGTGGACGTGAAGCTATGATACACCATGAAGACATCCATCACTCAACAACACTCTAGCTCGACATGCACTCTAGTAGCAACACGAATGTACTGGCATTGTCATGTCAAGTCATGTCAAGACAATCCATGAGTCATGTTGCCCAGAACTCCATTATGGGCTTGTTTTCAATCAATATGATGTAACATGGAAGTCCAAGAGACCTACTTTTTGAACATAGATTCATGTAAGTCGAAAAGTCATGGAAGTTGAACGGTCATGAGGGTAGTCGAACAACCACAAAGGTTAGTTTCACCCTTGGATATAAATACCCCCCTCATTTGTACATGAAGGGACTTTTCACCTTAGCTCCTCCCACATAGCTAAGAGAGTCTTTAAGCTTTTCTTTGAGGAGTAAGTAGTGGCTCCAACACCCCGCTAATGGGGTTGGTGATGTATGGTGTAATGATGTGTCTTGGAACTTTCGCTTAATTCAGAAGCCTATCAACCACCTAGCAAGTTTTCACACATGTATTGTATTTGTTGTAAGGCTTATCTTTAACACTTGTAATGCATGTTGCTTTAACGATGTGTTCTACATCTAAACTAATTCATTTGTTGTATTGCATAATCTATTAATGGAAATGTGTTGTATACGTTGTTAATGTTGTGTTGTCTGTGTCGACTGCTCTGCGGACATCAGACATACCTTTCACATGAACCTTAATGTAATAACCATTGCACTTGTCTCAGACTGATCAATGAGTGTTGTACATGTTGTCTTAGCTTGTATGTTGTGACTGTCGCATCTGAGTGGACTGCTCCATCGAAAGTTGTATATGTCCTTTATGTTGTGTGTTCCTAGCTGAGTTGGGATTGATGCCTTTCAACCTGGAATTCACCTTAACCTTTTTCCCCTCACAGTGAAAAAACCATTGACACAAGTACACTTACACTCACCAGGCACATGAACCTCACTTCTCGAAGACAAAGTGAACCACTCTCTTGTGCTGACAAGCAAGAGTTGAGTCAAATCCTTAAGACAATGGCAATTGGGCCATCATATCAGATGGGACTCCCACACCAAATGTTGTGAGGTCTAGTTGGGACTTCATACCAAGGTGATCCCTTGAATGTTGGTGGGTCCAATACCATCAACATTTCCGGCACTAGAAGGAGGGTAGCCATTTGTACATGGATGAAACTCCCCTCACACTCACTCATCAACCATCTAGTCAAGGTAGTAACTCGCACTCCCTCTCTCACGACTCAGTAGTTGGTTACTCCTCACCTCCTAGAATTGAACAAAAAATTTCATATCAATAGATTCACTCCATCTATCCTATCACTCGCCAATTTGCAAAAGCAGTCAGACTGATCTTAGGCATACACTATCCTCCACACACATCGAAGAAGCCAAAAGCCACTCCCACAGGGGTTGTTGTATCATCGGTGGAAGAAGTAGCCCTTGCTACTCTTGAAGGTTTGGAAAAGGCTATTGAAGATGGAGATGAACCTCCAATATTATTTGAAGATGAAAAAGGCACTCTTATGATCTTGGGATGAAACTCCAATATAGGAGGTGCAGGGGAAGGCAACGGAGGAAGTGTAGGTAGAGACGAACCAACAGACTCAGATCCAGAACCATCATATTCCAAAGGAGAAAAAGAAGACAAGGAGGACATTGAGGACGAAGAGATGGTTAACCCAGATCTTGAATGGATGACTCAGGGACCATTGGCTCTCCCGACTATTCTACACAAGATGCCAAAGCGAGTAGAGAGAATGAACATCAAGTTTAACCCTAACAACGCAATGAAGGCAGAAGACCACTTAGACAACTTCTACCTATAGTTGCAGACCCTTGAGGTACGTTATGATGACATAGCATGTAGATTGTTTCCATGTACCTTGGATGGCCAGGCAGCTGTTTGGTATCACAACCTTCCACCCAACTCCATATAGAACTGGGGTTCTTTCAAATGTATCTTCCTTGAAAAGTTTGATGATGAGAAGACCCCAACCATGGTACTCAAAGAATTGGAAAGCCTTAAGATGGAGGGAAAATATAAAGTGAAATATTTCAATCAGAGGTTTATGCCTATCTTGAATAAGTTTGTAGCAGACACCAAACCTCATGACTCCGTCACTATCAACTATTACACATTTTCATTGCCGACACCATTGCATAGTTCGTCAAGACATCTATGAAGCCAACACTGTTAGAAAGCTACAAAGAGGCTATTGTTATTGAGAAAGACTTGCACACCATTGAAGTCATCAAGGATGACGAATCAATGAAAGACTCCAAGGATGCGTGTAGAAAGCCCCAAGAAATGACAAGAAAAGGCAGAGACAAGGAAGAAACTAAAATTGAGACCCTCGCTCGCCTTGTCAAGAACTTGACCACCAAAATGTCTGAACTCAAGCAACAAAAAACAAACACATTCGTGAACAGTCATTTTCCCAGATAGAGATAGGAAAGTAGTTCATCAACCAGCTCATCAAGCAACAACCAGGTCGGTTCCAAATTTGTGCAGAAACCTATGTTCCAACTCGATCAATGTGTTGATCCTAAGTATTGTTCCTTCCATGAAGAAATTCATCCTGAGAACTCTTGTTCAGATTGGAAGAGACTTGTTACCTTTGTCTGTACTCATACACTCGATGCGAATGGTGACATACAGGAGCAACCAGAAGACACTGATGACAAAGAAGAGGTTGCACCTGATGAAGCACCAAGTTCTGGGCATGTGGTGAATGCATATTAGTGCTCTATAGTAGTCTCGAAGACGAACACCAAGAAGCAGACCCAAAAGAAAAATGATTGTTACAATCTTAGGAGTAAAGGGGCTCCCCCGAAACTTGAGGAGATGTAAGAGAAAGTGAGACAACTAATAAAGAAGGTTGATCCACCAGCTGCCTCAAAGAAACAAACACTAAGCAAATCCAGGAAGACAATGATGGATAAGAACACATCCGTGAGCATCAAGTTGCAAAACAATCCACCAAACTGCACAAACATCTGTTCCACCTAGGACACCTCAGTGAGTCTACCACCTCTAGACTACAACATAGTCAATGACATGAAGAAAAATTGAGTGAACATCAGTTTGTTCAAGTTAGCCAAAGTCCAGAGCCAACGAGATATCTTGTTGCGCACATTGGGACAAACATAAATAGATAGTGTGGCCTCTACCAACAAGGGAGCATACACACCTCTTGCATCATTATCCATTGTGCTCAATACACTCTGGATGGAAGAAGCAAAATTATGTTTCCCCCCATTCCTACTTTCATTCAAAATTTTGAACTACAATGTCCACAACTACTTGGTTAATTCTGGTGCGGCAGCCAATGTCATGCTGCTCTCCATTACTAAGAAGATCAATGCACGATGGAGTGAAACATCCGTGAGAATCATCCATATTAATAGAACATCAGTATCAGTCATTGGTGAATTACGAGAGGTGATCATCTGACTATCTCATGACAGTCGAGTCCACCAGTGCATCAACATAGTTGTTGTGGACATACTGGAAGCATATGGTCTAATGCTCAAAAAAGACTGGTCCAACAAGCTAGACATATACTTTGCTACAGACTGGTCTGACATGTGAATTTTGTACAAGGGTAGATGCAACTAAATCCAGGTGTTATCCGAGAGGTATATGAAACACAATGTCACTCCCCTTGACATTGAGAATGAACCATTGGCCTCCGTAGAACTCATGTTTCGAAACTACCTCTTGGAAAAGGCATTGGAGTGTTATCCTGCACTGCCTACTTCAACATCATCAGACAAGCAGTTGGGACTCTTTCCTCACCCAACTGATGATAATGAAACTTGTACAGTTTGTTTTTCTATTAGTAGTAGTAGTAGCAACAATGGTAGTAGCAATAGTACCAGCATGCCAAACGGTCCATGTACAGGCAAGTTGTGGACCATGAGTCTTGACAAATTAAGAACACATGATGACTGAAGGACTGAGTGCATCTCAATCATCCAAAACAATGAACAATGCATGATTTCAATCTATTTGAAATTATGAGTCACAAACAATGATGCTGAAACACTCATGCTGAACACAGGAAAGACCAACACCATGAATGAACAGAGAAACTTGGGCATCTACCATGATCCGAAGATGGCTAATCTCGGTACAAGTTACACACTACAGCAGTGACCAATCATTAACTGCTTGATCGAATAGAACCAGGATGGGCCTGCACGAGTAGATGATGACCTGAATACCCATTACATGGGAACAATCCAACATGAGATTCTAGGTAAAGGAGAAGACAAGCCATTACAATAAAGAACAGGTAACACATACATGTTGTTTGTACTCCTTTCACAGAATAGATTGGCTAACATTTTAAGTGTTTGGATTACTTGCAAAGTTTGTCATCACACTTCGTTTTCTGATTTAAATCCTCCACATAAGAAATCTGGGAAAATCCGCTTACACATTGACTTCAGAAACTTGAACCCTTCCCAGAGTAAAATCAATTACCATGTGCCATCATCCGAGCCCATGTTGCACAGAGTACCTGGGACAATGGTGTTGTCTTCACTTGAAGGTTTTCTAGAATGCCACCAATTTCTAGTAGCAGAGCTTGGTGGACCAGCACTAGTCCATGTGAAACTTGGCTCGCACACGTATCATTTTCAATCACTTGACAAGAGGATTGATAATCTTCCTATCAATGACCAAGTCCTCAAACATTAGTTTCAGTAGACTGGGCCGTGCCCATGCCAAGTACACAGTCTTCTTGTTATTTGTTGTTTCATTTGGTTTGTTTTGCTTGTTATCTTTGCTTTCGATTTGTTTGATTATACTTGCTATTTTTGTTCATGTTCACTTGTTTTGTTTGATATATTACTATTTTTGTTTCCAGAAATAAGTGTTGCCAACTACTACATTTTGGATTTTGAATAGAGTATGTGGCTGAAATTTGAAGATACTTGTGACATTACAACATTTGGCTAGTCTTATGGCCATTTTCTCTATGCTTGGTTACAACCTTTGGCTGATGAAGTCCTGATGGAAAATACGAACCATCTGTAAGGGAATCCTTGTTCTAACCGTGAACTTGTGTCCACGCTGGGAAGCCCCATGTCTATACTTAGCCTTCTGCTCTATGTGTTGAAGCTAATTCAATTAGTAGAAATGGAGAAGGGTAAAAAATCTAAACGAGCAAACCTATGTCAAAGGTCTTACATGCTTCTCTGAAGGAACAACCTCTTCTGCTCTCAATAAGTCAGGATCCCTCTTCCACCAAAAAAAAAAAAAATAAGTGCTTATGCACAATTCTCTTAAAAAATACATGGCAAAATAAGAGAAAGGCTTCCTGCGCAAAGAGGTAAAGCATGCAACTCCACCGGGGTACTAACCAGGCTCGCTGGAAGTGGAGAAATGTGTGTGTTCCTACATGACTCTGCTGGGGTACCATCCAGGCCTACTAGTAGCAAAGCAACACCAGAGATGAAAACTTATACTCTGAAAATATTCAACTCACGAGCTAAACTACCCTTCCTGGATTCGAAACACTAAGATCTAAGTTGAACTTTTGATTGTGTTTGAATGAGTCGACAAAGGGTGAACCATGTATGTCCATGGTGTAAGTGGGGAAACTGAAGTAACCTGCACAATGATTCAATACTCCATGAATGATAAAGGCCATGTGCTAGCATGAACTAAAACAGAGAAGCTGGAGTTTTACTAGTGTGTCGCCAAGTGTTGTAGCGGCTACAACCACCCTCCAAATTTTTGGCTTGCACCATTTTTAGAGCCTCCCTTGAAGAGTTTCACTTGATGACTGTACACACCTAGGTTCATTCTGTGAGCTCGTGTGAGTCTTTACATTCACATTTCTTGTTTACTGCACTTAAGTCTTTGCATGCTAATGTCTAAGTTGTGCTTGCGATCATGTTATGGTTATGCTCAAAGCCTTTGCTTCGTATGTGTTTGTTGTATTCACCATGAAGGCATCTGTCACACTCACACACGGAGTCACATCCACTATCACACAAGTGTCATCTCGATCATGAACAATCAATCACGAGTGTCATGCTTATCTCTTACACCGTCGGTCAGTCATGTTGAACATGTGTCTCCAGATGGTTTGATTGTTTCATCGTCAAGTCATGTGAGTGTGTGATCGTATGATCACCTATGCATCTTTTGACTGTTCACACACTTAGTCATTTTGTTGAAGTTCTGATGACCAGACTCCTCACTAACAACTGGAAAATCACCTTGCTTTTGACTCGAGTGACTATCAACTAGAACAACGCAGAAGCACCAAGCTAGTTCTTTCAAGTTGTCTTTCTAGCAAGCAATTCAATCAGCACTCATGCTGGCCACCCGAATAGTCGACCAGTTGTTCATCTCAGAAATTGCGCAGTGGTCATAAGCAGGCTTCTCAATGCCCATCAGTCAGCTTAGCTTAGAAATTGGGCAGCAATGATCAGTAGGCCGACCTCCCAGCCTTAGTGAAATTTTTCCAGCCAGTAGCTCCCAGCAGCAGACTACCCATTCCCTCAAAGAATTGCTTAGTTTCTGCTACGAGTGATTGAGAAGCCAACTGGCAGTTCCCTCTAGGAATTGCACAAATCTGGCTGCTAGTGACCCCAACAGCTAACTGGCAGTTCCCTATGGGAATTGCACAGATCTGGCTTCCAATAACCCCTGCATCCAACTGGAAGTTCCCTTTGGGAATTGCTCAGATCTGGCTGCCAGTGATCCTAACAGGCAACTAGAAATTCCCTCTGGGAATTGTGTAGTTCTGGCTGCCAACCTCCCGGCAGTTCCCCAAAAAAATTGCACAATCCCTGCCTGCTGACCCTTCATGCAGCCCAACCTATTCCTCTGGAAAATTGTGCAACTTTGGATGTCTAACCCCTACTGACTGTTCGTTCTGGAAAATGCACAGAGCATGCCTACCCTGCCCTCATGTAGCCCGAATTGTCCCTCCCAAAATTTACACAATTTTTCCTCCCAGCTAAGCCAAATCTTGGAGACAATCATTGTCGAATCGGAATGTCTATCTCCATCCCTTAGTGACTCTTGTGAAATTTTCATCATTAGTTCCCCAGAGCCATCATCCCACATCCCATCCCTACTACCTCTCTCGATCACCCGGATCTTAATGATCATGTGTTATGGTAGACTAGGAGGTTTTGGATTTGATGTCGTCTCGTCATAAGTGACTGCAGGTACAAGTACACCAAAAAACATGTCAAGACGACGAACATGATGAACGAAAGGAGCGCATGCGGATGGACAAGTTCACTAACAGACGAACAAATGAAGCATGCGAAGTAGACAAACGAACAAAGCATGCAAAGCGGATGAACACAACGAACATGTAGCTTCACGAACAAGTGATCCTGTCAAGCCTTCCAACATGAAAGCAAGGAACAACATGCTTAAGATTCATCAAGCAAACCAAGGACCATTGAAGACTCCGCGCACCTTGCCATGAAGAGGTGAAGCTATGATACACCATGAAGACATCCATCACTCAACAACACTCTAGCTCAACATGCACTCTAGCAGTAGCACAGATGTACCAGAATTTTCATGTCAAGTCATCTCGAGTCAAGTCATGAGTCATGTTGCCCACATCTCCACTATGGGCTTGTTTTCAATCAATGTGATGTAATGTGGAAGTCCAAGAGACCCACTTGTTGAACGTAGAGTCATGTAAGTCCCGTTCGTGCTGACTACTCTACTGGACATCAGATAGACCTTTCACATGAACCTTGCTATAACAACCGTTGCAATCATCTCAGACTGATCTGTGAGTGTTGTATGTGTTGTCTTACCTTGTATGTTGTGACTGTTGCATCCGAGTGGACTGATCCACCAGAAGCTGTGTATGTCCTTTGTGTTGTGTGTTCCTAGCCAAGTTGGGACTAATCCCTTTCAACCTAGAATTCACCTTCACCTTTTTACCCTAACAGTGAAAGAACCATTGACACACGTACACTTACACTCACCAGCCATGCAAACCTCACTTCTCGAAGACAAAGCGAACCACTCTCATGTGCTGACAAGCAAGAGTTGAGGCAAATCTTTAAGACAATGGCAATCAGGCCATCATACTGGATGGGACTCCCACACCAAACGGTGTGAGGTCTAGTTGGGATTTCATACTGAGGTGATCCCCTAAATGTTGGCGAGTCTAACACGATCTACACCAACTAAGAAATAAATCGAGAAGTGGATAGATTGGAAGCTGCCCGAATTTGCAGCTCAGGAAAACAGGATTCCACATCTATCGAAGGAAGAGTGGCTGAATAAATATCTTTATATAGACGAGCACAAATTTTTCTTTTTCTCTTTTGTGTGCAAATTACTCCAGTGGTTGTCAAAATTAGAAGATAACCAAGGCACGTGGAAGTTGGACAACCCTATTATGTGGACTCTAGAGTTGGTAACGCATTTGGAAGCTTCAGACAATAAGATCGCGAGGGATGTCAATTACTAGATCAATAGCATTTTTGGCGGATTCATCATTGAGTTCACGAATGATACATCTGTAAGTTATAGCGAAGCTGAATAATGATTCTTAAAAGGGCCTAGAGGTAAGTATTTGAAATCCCTGAAGACTTGGATTAAAATTCTATTGTGTGAGAAAAGGGTTATTTCATTAAATTAATATTTAGAAGAGATTTTATGGGAGCTATGTGAAGTGGAAAAATATTTAGAAGAGACTTAGATTCAGGTGCCGAATATAGTCCTCTGTGGGGAGCGTCTGATAGTGACGAAGAAAGTAGTGTTTTTAGGACACCTCTAGGTGCACTACAGGTAGTAAGACAAGGTATTGAGGGATACCACATCCATCCACTCCACCTCCACCATCATCTCCACCTCACACACCTACACCTACACCTCCACCTCCACCTCACACACCTACACCTACAACTCCACCTCCACCTCCACTATTCAACATGGCTAATGGAATGAAGATGCTCAATTCAAGGGTCTGGGGATAGAAGACCATAAATTTTTTTGGTTTGTAACAAATGTTGTGTGGAAGTCACAATAGGTTATAGATGATGACTTAAAGAAAACGCAGCTAGTTACAACGCTGGAGGATAGATCACTAAGTTGGTATATTAAGTATTGTTCGAATAATCTAAATGTAACACTGGATGAAACAAACAAAGCACTCAATAATGAATTCAAAAATCCTAAGTCGCAAGCCCACTCTATGATAGAGGTCAAAGAGATCCAACAGAAGGTAAATGAGTCCACGTGGGACTTTGATCAGAGGTTGAAATGTTTGTTGTAGTAGGTTAATTTGTAGATCATGTTGGAAATAATACTGAAAGGGGGGGTGAATCAGTATTATCAAGTCAGTAAAACTTTTTCATTTTTCATACTCAGATTCATATACGCGACTTCGGTTAAGGATATCCGCGTATATACGCGACTGTGTTAAATGTAACCAGCGTACATGCAGTATTCTTATGATTCAGTTAACTTATCTTCAGTAAATGCATCAGAACATTATTAACCATATTAACAGTAATCAGGTGCAGTAAACAGAACAGATCATCACACGTAAAGAGCACACATGAACACCATGATATAAGGTGGAAACCCAATGTGGGTGAAAACCACCTGCTGCAATTTGTTTCTATCTTCCATTAACAAGAAACTTCTTTTACAATGTACTGGTGCAGTCCTTTACCAGTACGCAGGATTCTACCTGCAGAAGGCTACAACCTTCTTAGCTCTTGTACTAGTGGATACACTAGTACATAGGCGCTGGCCTACTGAAGGCTCCAACCTTCGCTCTTTTTCCAGCTGCTCCTAGAAGGGAGCTACAACCCCCTTGGCTCTTGTACTAGCTAATATGTTTATCAGTACATAGGTGCCGGCCTACAATCATCCAGGGACCATGTTTCATCAATTTTCAAACTGGATCCATAAAACAATCACCATTGCAATACAATCAATCTCTGAATCACCCAATACTGAAACCCTGTCACAGAACACAACCAGAGCCCACAACTCTGTAACAACCACTAGAATCAACAGCAACCTGAAACACCAAATCTCATAATGTATACGCTACTTGGACGAACCCAACCTGCGTGTATACACCCTTTTACCAAGGAAAACCCGCGTACAGATCTGTGAATCCAACCTCATAACTTTGCAGCTACTTCAGACATCAGAACATACCCAAATCATAAAATTCATAAACATGCATCAATAGATCTAGTCTATCCATACTCAACCCATATAAAGATAATCATTCCAAGCCTTGAGATCCCAATCCATCATTCATCATCCTTCACATGAGTGCCTCCTTGGTTCAGATCAAGCAAGGCATCACCAACCCATAACCAGCATCAAGATCTCACACTTTATCAGATCTTCATTACTTGCTCACTCTTTTTTCATCTTGGCCTAATGATCTTCTCCTTATATAGGTTTAGGCTTCTCTCAATACCATGGTCCAAAACCATGACAAACCAATACCATGCATCCAATACTAGGGATCAACACATCTGACGAGGTACCATGGTCCAAAACCATAGGTTCAAGTTCCAAGGGCTAACTGCCACGGACCAAAGGTAAGTTTTACAAAATATACGCGCCTTTCATTCTGTGCACCTGCATGTGTACGTATACGCGCATTTTTCTCTGATTACCTGCGTATATACACACTTTAATCACGGTCAACCTGCGTATATCTCTCTTTTGATCTACTGCTCTAGACTGCCATCAGATTAAGTTGCCATCACCTATATCAAACCTCTGAGTGAGTTGCCATCAAGGACAACACCTGAATCATAATGCCAACAATATCCCCCTTTGGACTTGATGGCAACCACTATACCAAGTCACTCTCCCCCTTTGACATCAAGGGCAAAGGGCGGACCAAGATATTCTCTTCTTTGATAAGCATTCTACTGTCCATACTCCCCCTGAGTCTGTGAAGTTTCTGATTAGCTCCCTTTGTATATGCCAAGGTGTACCATCTGTCCATGCTTCCCCTTGACTGTAGGCAAGATCTGCCGAATATGTTCTACAAGAAGAACATGACTCTATTATGAATGACCTTCCTATCACCAAAGACTCATACATACATCCATCTCTCAACCAAGTGAGGATATACAAATATTGACTCATCCACCCAAACAAATGGGGATATACCATGACTCATTACATCATCCATCCCGTGCATATTGGGGTATCAAAATACATCATATGACTCACAAGACCATGATAGTTAACAGCAATTATCATACACCATATGATCTTCATTATAAGCATCTAGCATCCAGATCTGTAACCTGCAATCCATTCTTTTGATCAAACAGCAAGATGTATCATAAGCATCATCACCAACAACTTCTAACCATAATGCCAACAATGCATTATTTGAAGTATATGCTCCCCCTAAACCTGTGCCATGCCATCATCAAAACAGTGACTGAACCATATCAAACATCTATACTGCTGCTTTCTTTCAGAACATCATATACGCGACTCTGCAGCATCTAACTCGCGTATATACGCGACTTGTCTTCATGAAATCCGCGTATTAGGTTTGGGACACTGATGTTCCACACTTCCAGCTTCCTTTGAATCTGTCATGTCTGTGTACTCTGCTATGCCACATCTTTCTGGCTGTACTTCCTCTTCTTCCATATCTTCAAGCGTGATGATGTTTTCTCCTTTTGGTATGGTGTCCACAATCTTCTCTTGCATTCCTTTGCTATGTGTCCAAGTTTGTAACATGCATAACATCTTACATGTCTCATATTCCTTCTATATCAATCAACAGCTTTGTGACCAAACATATTGCAAGCAAAGCAATATCCATTAAAGTACCTGGAATGTGATGATCTTTCATGATGGTCTTGAATCCTTCTTCTTCTACATCTAGCTGCAACATGTCCAACATTATTCAGAGTAAGAGATTTTCTTTGAAGGACTTCTTTCCTTGCTTGGTGATGAGATTGACCTTCCATCTCCTTGTTGAGAATTTCAAATTTTGCATTAGAGTCCCTTGTCTTACTTTGTGAACTAGATTCACCTTCAATAGACTCATGAAAACCAAAACCAGTTTTGATAGCAGGAGACCGTTGACTACTTAGAATATCATCCAAAATCTTAGTACTATATTGAAATCGCAATAGTTTATCCTTTTCTTCTAATTTACTTTTCAAGATATTTACCTCAACCTGATGTTGTTCTTCCTTTTCCAAGAATTGCTTCTTCAAGGTTTCTTTAGACTTTCTTCCTTTTTCCACTTGTTGCCTTAGTTTGAGAATCTCATTTTCTTGCTCTCCATTCAGCACTTGCAGCATTTGACGAACTCTTAAGGCACATTCCAGCTGAACTTTTAAGCTGATAATTTCTTCTTTGAGAGCACTCTCCCTTTTGCTAGGTAGGTCTTGTTGATCTATGACTTCATCTAATGCTTCATTTACTTGTCCATCTTCAATCTAAGGTGATTCAGAATTTGAATACTTACTATAATTCCCCGGCAGGCTGTCATTGTTCCTTTGAGCTATCTTCTTCTTTTGACGTGCTTTCTTTCCCATTGTTCTACGGATCTCCTTCAAGCGATCAAGCTTCTACAGAAGGACCTGCTCCGATACCAATTGTTGGAAATAATACTAAGAGGGGGGGTGAATCAATATTATCAAGTCAGTAAAACTTTTTCATTTTTCATACTCAGATTCATATACGCGACTTCGGTTAAGGATATCCGCGTATATACGCGACTGTGTTAAATGCAACCAGCGTACATGCAGTAATCTTATGATTCAGTTAACTTATCTTCAGTAAATGCATCGGAACATTATTAACCATATTAACAGTAATCAGGTGTAGTAAACAGAACAGATCATCACACATAAAGAGCACACATGAACACCATGATATAAGGTGGAAACCCAATGTGGGTGAAAACCACCTGCTGCAATTTGTTTCTATCTTCTATTAACAAGAAACTTCTTTTACAATGTACTGGTGCAGTCCTTTACCAGTACGCAGGCTTCTACCTACAGAAGGCTACAACCTTCTTAGCTCTTGTACTAGCGGATATACTAGTACGTAGGCGCTGGCCTACTGAAGGCTCCAACCTTCACTTGTTTTCCAGCTGCTCCTGGAAGGGAGCTACAACCCATTTGGCTCTTGTACTGGCCAATATGTTTACCAGTACGTAGGTGCCGGCCTACAATCATCCAGGGACCACGTTTCATCAATTTTCAAACTGGATCCATAAAACAATCACCATTGCAATACAATCAATCTCTGAATCACCCAATACTGAAACCCTGTCACAAAACACAACCAGAGCCCACAACTTTGTAACAACCACTAGAATCAACAGCAACCTGAAACACCAAATCTCATAATGTATACGTTACTTGGACGAACCCAACCTGCGTGTATACGCTCTTTTACCAAGGAAAACCCGCGTACAGATCTGCGAATTCAACCTCATAACTTTGCAGCTACTTCAGACATCAAAACATAGCCAAATCATAACATTCATAAACATGCGTCAATATATCTAGTCTATCCATACTCAACCCATATAAAGATAATCATTCCAAGCCTTGAGGTCCCAATCCATCATTCATCATCCTTCACATGAGTGCCTCCTTGGTTCAGATCAAGCAAGGCATCACCAACCCATAACCAGCATCAAGATCTCACACTTTATCAGATCTTCATTACTTGCTCACTCTTTTTTCATCTTGGCCTAATGATCTTCTCCTTATATATGTTTAGGCTTCTCTCAATACCATGGTCCAAAACCATGACAAACCAATACCATGCATCCAATACTAGGGATCAATACATCTGATGAGGTATCATGGTCCAAAACCATAGGTTCAAGTTCCAAGGGCTAACCGCCACGGACCAAAGGTAAGTTTTCCAACATATACGCACCTTTCATTCTGTGCACCTGCGTGTGTACGTATACGTGCATTTTTCTCTGATTAACCACGTATATATGCACTTTAATCACGGTCAACCTGCGTATATCTCTCTTTTGATCTACTGCTCTAGACTGCCATCAGATTAAGTTGCCATCACCTGTATCAAACCTCTGAGTGAGTTGCCATCAAGGACAACACTTGAATCATAATGCCAACAGATCACATATGATCAACATAGTGATTGGTACATTTCTTCTCTATTATCCCATCTGATATTTCCATTCTCACAATAGAAAATTGGCACGTAGGTTGAAGCATTAGAGATTGCTATAATATTGGAAGCTTCACCCATTCAGGATATGAATCTGGGGGTGCAACAATTTCAGTCACAGTGGGCTAGCTTACATATGGAGTTATAGATCCTTAAAAAGGGAAAGGAAGTCCACAATGAGGTTTACGCAAAATTTTGGTGCTTGAAATGCAATGCCATGGTCACGATAAGGACCATTGCCCAGTTTATCAAAATTATCTTATTGGGGGAGGCCTTGTCCCCCTGAAGCTAGAAAAAACTGATGGATTGAGCATGAGAGTTGGTGCACTATTTGTCAAGTTACATGACAACATGTGACAAACAATTGTCATCTACTACAGAAGTTTGTACAGATCCCCCAACAATTGTTTTGCAATTTCTCAAATATGTACGTCATGATGAGTGCCATTGTCGAAGTTATGAATTGATGATGGATATAACCCCTACGTATAGAATGCAGGCAGAGACTCGTCCTCAATATCAGGGTGCAACTATGGTGCGTGGAGGATTCTAAGATCAAGGAAGAGGGCAAGGAGGAGGAGCTACAAGGGGTCTTAGTAAGATCATCTATTACAATTATGGGGAAGCATATCACTTTTCACGTGATTTTTAGAATCCTATACACCCTTCCTGTCAATATTGTCAACAGTTTGACCATGTTATAAGAGATTTCCCAGTGCTTATCGCAAATATGCAAGAAAATAAGACTTAGACCCAGCAACCTATGCAGAACATCCAAATGATGAGGTTGGAGCCTCGCGAAGATGGGCCTAGTGTCAATATTGTTACACAAAGCAGTATCGCTACTGGAGAACATAAAGGGAAATAGCTAGAAGCTGATGTATGGGTTCACAAGGCTGTTGATAAGGAGACATGATTCGATGTAAATAAGGTGAAGAAAATGTTTATGGAAGAAAAGAGGAGCTTCACGGATGAAGGAGCTTCTACAACAAGGACTCAAAATATGGGAAAGTCTGAAGAGACTAGTACTGCACAGGAGATAGACCCATCATTATTAGCATCATTTTTAAAAACTTGTATGAAAATCCTAAGGGATAATAAGACAGTAGAAGGACTGCAAGAATTGATAGATAATTGCACTAATAAGAATAAGCCTATACTAGAAGAATGTGCAGTACATAAGGTGGGAAAAAGTAAGAAAATAACTAGTTGCGAAATGAGATTAACTGCCCAGATTGGAGAATATGAAATGGACCAAGTAATTCTTGATTTGGGGTCTGATGCAAAATTTCTGCCAAAGTAAACTTGGGAAAGAATGGGAAGACCTGTGCAACAGTGGTCCTTGATCCAACTGAGAATTGCCAATCAACAGAAGGTTATTACTATGGGGCACCTACATGGTGTGACTATGGATATTGAAGGGGTGCGTGCCATAGTTGACTTTGAAGTGATCAAAATAGTGGATGATTGTAACCCATATCCAACACTACTTGGAATTGATTAGGTATTTGATATGAATGCAATCATTAATCTGAATAAGTGTAGTATGACATTTGAAAAGAAAGAACTAAGGGTGATTGTGTCATTGGATCCAGCCGAAGGTGCAAGATATATTGAACCAGTCCATGATTATGAGGAATATAATGACATTGAGCAGATCTATAACGTAACTACATGGGATGAATATTGGATTAACCCTATCATGGATGGGCAAATCATGTGGGAGAAGGACAACTCCTGTAATTTAGATTCAGATGAGGAGCTTGAGCACTGACATAACTGATTACATGAAGTATCATCGTTGCGTTGCAATAGGATTACCAAATCATTACGATGTATATCCACCGAGGCATGCAATTTACTGTATTAAGATGGTTTAGAGGATGTGAATTTATTTTTGGATAAATTTTAACGGGATGTACTAGAGGAACATCGGTTCCAAGTGCTAGACATTACATTGCGAGCTATGCTTGCCCGTTGGAGTGGCACGCATAAGAACATTTTTGTAGATTGGAAGGAGTATAGAAGAATGATGAAGTTGAGGTTTGGGTTCGCTAATACCTACATTATGGAGAAATACATAGGGAAGGACAATCTGCATGAAAACTTAGCTCATTGGACAAAAGCATGGGGAGAAGAACCATAGCCGAAGTGGGTTCATATCTTCTGCCACACTTTGGATACAATCTCGATGAACTGGTATTTGGAAATAGAGTTGCGACACGGGACTGCGGAATGGGATGTTTTGAAAGAAATGTTTTTGTTAACTTTTAGCTTTGAACATGGATTTGAGTGTATAGATGAAGCACTGCCGGAAATCAAAGTTGCTATATTCAAAATGTCTGAAGAACCAGTTGAATTCTACAATGTGACCATGGAGGATTGCAAGGAAAATCCCATGAACATCCACATTCCTGAGTTTGAAGGATAGTGCAAAGTTGAGGGGCCTAAGGCAGAAATCCCTGATATATTAGAGCCTTTTAAGACCAAGCAGGTGATTACTAGATCAGAAGAGCTACCAAAGTTTCTGAACATAGGTGACTATTGGGATGAGGATATAGTAGATAAGGTCACAGAGCGCTTACAAGAATATCAGGACTTGTTTCCCACCAAGTTCTCTGATCTAAAAGGGATAGTATGGGATATGGGAGTCATGAAGGTCACTTTGAAGCTAGATGCAAAGTTAGTGAAACAACACCTCTACCGATTAAATCCTAAGTATAAGGAAAAAGTGCACAAGGAATTGGATAAAATGCTTGAAGTCGGGATCATTGAACCTGTCAAGGAATCAGAATGGGTTAGTCCCATGGTGGTACAAGAAAAGAAAACACAGGGTGAAATTTGGATATGTGTAGACTTAAGGAAGTTGAATGACGCATGTGTCCACGATCCATTCCCTACGTCATTCACAGATAAATTACTCAAGATTGTTGGAGGATAGAAAGCCTATTCGTTCACGGATGGATTCTCAAGGTACCATCAGATCAAGATCGCGCTGGAAGATCAGAGTAAGACCACCATCGCGACTGAATGGGGTTGTTTTCAGTATACAGTGATGCATTTCAGGCTTAAGAATGCCCCTGCCATTTTCTCTAGGGTGGTAATTGCAGCCTTCAAGTAATTTATCCATAAATTTTTGGAGGTCTACTTTGATGACTAGACAGTGTTTGGGTTAGTAAAGTGACATGTTGCTAGTCTGCACCTCATGTTGGATACTTGTCAAAAACATCAGATAGCCCTTAATTTGAAGAAATGCATATTATGCATACCCTACGGGATACTCTTGGGCCATATTGTTTGCAAGCAGTGATTGATGGTAGACCCTGCCAAAATTGTAGGAATCGTCAATCTGGAAGCCTAGAAGAATGTTAAACAACCGCATGCAACGTTGGGCCATACGGGATATTATAGGAAGTTCATCAAAGCGTATGCACAGATCACTGCGCCTATGGAAAAATTATTGAAGAAGGATGCGGCATTTTGCTGGGACGAGGATTGCCATGAAAGTTTGGATGTCTTAAAGGAGAAAATGGTCACCGCACCTATTTTAGTGTTCCCTGACTGGAAAAAGGAATTCCATGTTCATGTAGATGCTTCCTCCATCACGCTAGGATCTATGCTAACCCAACTAGTCAAAGGATATATCGACCATCTAATAACATTTGCAAGTAGAAATTTTTCAAAGGTAGAAAAGAACTATTCAACCACAGAGCACGATGGTTTGGAAAGGGTGTATGTGTTGTATAAATTTAGGCACAATCTATTGGGTGTGAACTTCAACATGTAGATAGATCATTCTGCTCTAAAATGCTTGGTCAACAAGCTTGTGTTAGGGGGGAAGATTTGTCGATGGTTGCTACTGTTATAGGAATATGATTTCGAAGTAATTGTGAAGCCAGGGCACTTGAATGTTGGTCCAGATTACCTATTGTGAATTGAGAATGGGAATGAACCTAAGATTCTAGAGGAAGGGTTTTCTGATGCACATCTCTTTGCTATTCATGTCACATATAATCATTTCATCGATAGAATTCAATTCTTGTCTACAGGTACAACTCCTGAAGGGTATTCGATGCAACAAAAGAAAGAACTGGTGGTCTAGGCTACAGATTTCTCTGTTATCATTGTACATCTATATAAGATGGGATCTGATGAAGTACTTCATAGGTATGTTCCAGAGTATGAGTGGAAAAGTATCCTTGCAAAAGTGCATGGAGGAGTATCAGGAGGAAATTATGCAGGAATAGAAACTGCGCAGAAGATCCTACACGCAAGACTTTGGTGGCCGACTGTGCATAAGGAATCCAAAATATATTGCAGGGCATGTGATGCCTATTAGAGGATGGGGAGACCATCACAAAGAGATGAATTGCCACTAAATCTACAAGTAATGTTGTAGACATTCGATAAGTGGGCAATAGACTTTGTGGGACCAACACAGCCACTAGGGAAGAAGACAAGGACCAGATATATCATTATTGTGACTGAATACTTAATTAGGTGGGCGGAGGCACAACCTATAAAATATTGTAGCACCACTACTGCTGCGAAGTTTATTTTTGAGTATATGTTGTCCCGGTTGGCCTACCCTAATATTTTGATGAGCGATAGGGTCACACACTTCTTGAATGAGACAATTTCTACATTGCTTGAGGAGTTCCAGATATATCATCAGAAGAGTATGACTTATCACCCTTAAGCGAATGGTATAGTAGAAGCCTTCAACAAAATTCTGGAAAGAGCTTTGCAAAAGATTTGCAACGTCAAGCGAAATGACTGGGATGCGCACATACCAGCAGTTGTTTGGGCGTAGCAGTTGTCGATGCTACCAGATCATATGCTAAAACCACTAGCTCAAGTGTTCGCTTCTTGATAGGTGAGAATGAGAAAATGGTTAAGGAGCTACAGATGGCCAAGCAGGGAGGATAACTTGTTATAGCATCCACTCGAGCAGAGTTGAAGAAGGTAATACTAGATGAAGTATTGTCCCTTGAGGCAGTCATGTGGATGTTGTATTCCAAGTTTGGTACCGTGCATAAGGAAGTTGTCCATCTCAACGGTTGGTAGAAGCGATGTGCTAGGAGAGCAGGTATCTTGTCAAATGTGCATGTTGTTGTTGACTACATGCAAACATGGAAAATTAGATACAAGGGAGCCCCGTTACACTTGCCCAAGATGATGAAGCCTAGAGCGGTCGAGCTGAAGGCATGCATCTGGAGTCAGATCCAGAACTCTAAAGATCTCCCACAGCTCATCACTAGTTTGCAGGCTTCCCATGCATGGGTATTCAGGAGTATGGATGTTGTTGTGCACGCACATGCGATCCCATCTATTGGGACACTCACCAAGGCAAAGACAAAGGCACAAGTCTGACTGGAGCTTGACTTGTACTTTGACGAGTTGATGCACATAGCCACCAGACAAGACTTGGTGATCAATGTAGACACCATGCATCAGTATGTTGTTGGTTCGGCCGCACTCAAGACAATGATGCACATGTTATCAGACGAGTTGGATAGAGGAGCTCGAGAAGTGTACCTGGATGCAATGGAGGCAAGAGTTTGTTTCCAGAAAGATGTCACCACAGAGTACATGGGCACCATCAGGGACTACCAAGCATGGCATCAATTCACCATCGTCGACCATCATGAGGATGTCGAAGAGATGGACTTCCCACATTTTTCCAAGTCATAGTGATGTCTTGCATGGCTTTCTCAAGCCTATTTTTTCTCACATGGGTTCATGTGCAGATTGTATGTAATGTATTGTCAAATGGAAGTTCAAGTGTCAATAGTTGGATGTAACAGTCATAGAGTAGATAAAGAGTCATGAGGGTAGATGAATTGTCACAAAGGGGAATGCCAAGGGCCACCCCACCCTTTGCTATATATAGTCCCTCATAACTCATTGTAGAGGATTTTGGTCATCCAAGCTTCTGATAGCAGTATCTTAGAGAAGGCTTGGAGAGTATTGTAACGAGCCTTGGCTTCTCCACTGTGCAGAGATAGTATATCTCTTTAGAGGAGGAGGTGGAAGTGGTTGTAACGTTCCGTTGTCGGAACTAGTGGTTGGTCATGGTTGTATTGTATGACTGGAACTTTCACTTCTTAATATAACAGAGCCAACACATTTCATGCATATGTCGTATTGTATTTCAGCTATCTTGTTTACTCTAAATGATATATGTATATGTTTTCTTACACATGCATGTGTAGCTATTTTTTGTATATGTACGTATGAATCTTGCTTAAATGTGTTGTTGATTTAACCATCACTTTGGATTGCTAGTTTACTTTCCTTCCATGTTGTGATGCATATTTTCTCATGTGTTCCCTTCTTAACTCTGTGCTTTCATAGGTTTGCAAGGGGAGCACTCACCACACCATCTATGTGTTAGAATCACTCATGCACCTTCCTTGATTTTCCGCATATGTCACACCCTTGCTACCAACAGGGACATCTTACTTGCCTCTGTGCGAAACCACGGTCAAGGCGATACTGTACGACCCACTGTTGGGACTCCTACACCAAACGGTCTGAGGTCTAGTTGGGACTTCTTACCGTGGAGATCCCCTAACATGTTGGCGGGTCCAGCACCGTCAACAAGATCATACTACGAAGCACATTTCTCAAGTTTTTTTGCCCTAGAACAAGTGTGAATCACCTCAAGTGGACGCAGGATTTAAGGAGGATGAAATGTTTGCAAGAGTGGGATGTCTTATGTCTGTTAATAAGTTTAAGTTTGCACAATATTGGAGAACTATATATGTAATCTTTGCCTCAAGTAAGTTTATTTTATGTGCATGGTTTGGAGGGTATTCTCTATGGTTTTTTCCCTAGATTAGGGCTCTTTTTGTGCATGTTCATTTAGTCGTGTAAGTGCCCTAAAAAATTTTCCCAAAGTTTTGTAATTTTCTCTATGTTTTTGTTCATATAAAAGAGTTTCGAGACCCTAGAAAAGAAAGGTTGAAATCTAATTTTAAGGCCTCAAATCCTAAATATTATAGTGCAGGGTTTAGGTGTGTTGATTGATCAAATATTCTATCTTCTATGGACAGAAGAGTACGAGCTAGAGGATAGAGTGTGAGGAGGTACACTAAAGGTAGTATGGTTGTCATGAAGTGAAGATATGTCAACAAAATCATTAGAGAGAAGTTTTGAACTGGAGTGTTTGAAGGTGTTAGCACCCAGGTTGTTCCTTATGACTCCCAAGGGAATACGGCCCAGGTAACCACTAACCAACCTTTGGATTATAGATCCTAGCCTATCTATAATCAGAGAGGGCTCTCTCTTTAAGTTTCAGCTATGCTTTGTGAGTATTTTGGGCTAGTTAAAAGTTTCAGTTTCTTGTTTAAGACTTTGGTTAGTGAACTTTTGTTGTAAGAAGGGCATGAAGAGTGCAGAAGATGCTAAACCATTGGGCATATGGAGTTAGAAAAGTGAGATAGCTCTGGTGCCTGTGATGGAGAAAGTTTCGCTGCAAGGCTAGATGGCTATTGTTAATATAATTTCCGATTTAGTGAGTGAAACAATGGGATATGGTGTTACCGACAGTGTGATATCAATTTGAACAATAATCTCTGCTTAGTAGCATAAATGAATTACCAAATAGTGACTGTGAGATATTTAGAGCTTATTGGAGCAGTTAAGAATTCCAATTTAAACAGCTGAAGTTATGAAAAACATTTATAGTGAAGATAGATTGAGATCAGGGTGTCTCCATGGACAAATCCTGAGTTATTCTTTTTCTTTCTTTCCTAGATTTAGAACAATATGTGAGAGTCATGAGTTAAAATAAATAACAGAAAGCATTAACAGAGATAGGGAAACACTTATTATATCAAGCCATAGCACTAGAATCTTGTAGCATTCAATGGTTCCAATCACAGCATGCACCAGTAAGACTCAGTTCCTGTAAACTCCAAGCTTTATTAATAACATCATTCTGAAAGTTACAGCCGAGTTCTCATTCTTTCATAAGAGAACAACAAAACCAACAAGAAAAACCCCCCTTGAAAGTTTGTGCGAGGGGAAATATATACAATAGGTTTTACAAAATATCTAAATGCTGAGTCATTTGATACATTAACTGTGCTCACCAACTTTACAAAATATCAAATAAGAAAGTTATTGCTACTCTGAATGTAAGATAAATGCTCTTTAATGCTGTCAGGTCTCTTCTTGACCTTTGGAGGAGACTGAGTCGATTGAGCGTTTCTGCTTTAAATGCTGAATGATGTGAATGATGTGTCCTTATGTTCTATCATGCTGAAGCTATTCTCGGCCCTGCTACCTGTAGCTGTTATTGCTGCTTTTGGTGGCCAAATCTTCCTGCTGAGGTGGCTCATTCCACCTTTTGGTCATAGTATATGCACCACACTTTTTGAATGTAATTACTTATATATTTTGATGACAAAATTTAGATGAAACCTATTGTTTATAATAATAACTGTATCATGGAGGTCCACCATTCCTACGTAGGCAATTGATGCCTCAAAATTTCATCCATGGTCTCATCTGCCTCTGTGTATTTGTAGAAGTTCGGAGGCACTTCAAACAGATGGCTAATCTCATTCATAGTAAAAAACAAATTCTCTACTCTGTCATAGAGACTTTGCCCAAATGTTGGCCCTGTTTCCTGTGAGCTGCTTGATCCTTGACTGATCTTATTGGTGGCAAATGTGTTCACCCTCTTTGCATAAACTTCATGTGATAGAAGTATTCCTGCACTGTTGAGTAAGCTGGGGAGACCTCTGCCCTGTAGTGCTGCAAATTTGTCCATGAACCTGTTTACCTCTGTTTGCATATCTTGGCTTCTTCTATCAAATGTCTGTATCAGGCTTTTCAGTGTGAGGACCCTCTTAATTAGCTGGATAGTCTCCGTCCTGTTGGAGATCCCAATTGCTGCCAGCTGAGGAGCTGTTCGGTTATTGAGCACATTGATCATTCTGCTAGCTATCTCAGGCATACTGCCTAGAGATGCCCTTGCTCTATGCACTTCCCTCTGTGCTTTGCCTATGAGCTCCATTTTCTCATGAATAGTTTCAATGTATTGCCATTGGTCCATTATTGATTGGCCAATGTGGGTCTACAAAACTCTTATGATCTCAGCCACCACTTTGTCAAGGGTGAGCTCTTTCTCCAGCTCTTTTATCCTTTCCTTGAGAGTTTTTATTTCTCTCCCTTTCTCAGCCACATTCTGCTTTGATTTATCATACTTCTCATTCAGCTTGGCCAACTCATCCTTGGCTCCATTCAGTTCTGTCATCTGGGCTTCTAGGGCCTGGACCTCATTCAACAATTTCTACATGTCCAGGCTCGGAGACTGCTCTGTAGACAGTGCTAGTGCTGTTGTTGATGTTGATGGTGCTGTTGTTGTTGCTTCTGTGGGAGGAGGAGTGGTCTTTGGAGGATCCTCAAGGTTTATAACCTCTGGAGGGGGCTGAGAAGTCTGGCCTCCCTCTTTCTACTGCAGGGATGCCTGCAGTGCAGCCTCTGTGTCTTCCAGCCTCCCTTCTATCTGCACTAGTTGCTTGTGCAGTGCTACCAGCAATGTAGCTATCTCTTGTTCTTGCTTCTGCTGGGCAACCTCATCTGTTTGGGGGTGAATGGTTGTTGGGAACTTTACCTTCTTTCTCGGGGCTGTAAGGTCTGCATCTCTGTTGTGCCTTGCAAAACAACCCCCCATTTCGTATTTATTATTATTTACAAAACCATTAAAATATGAAATGGGTCCCCCTCAAAATAAAAATGATGTCAATAATCCTTACTTTATAAAAGTCCAATAAATCCAAGGAAAGCAATATCTCTTTAAAAATTGGAAATAAAGCAAATATGTATGCGCTAAGCAATCAAAAGGCTTCCCCCGACCCGATAAAATTATCGGCAATATCGGCAATCGGCATTCCTTTGTGCAACACTATCGCGCCCATCGGCAAAAGCCCCGACCCGATAAAGCTATCGGCGATATCGGCAATCGGCCATTTTCTTGTGCACCATTATCATGCCTATCGATAAAGTCCCGACCCGATAAAGCTATCGATGATCGGCGGTTCCCTTCGTATATCAAGCATTGCTCATAGACTTTTCCCTGACCCGATATCGGCAATCGGCGATCGGTGGTTTCTCCTGTTAAATCCTTAATGCGCATAACCCTTTCCCCGATCCGATTATCGGCGATCGGCGATCGGCAGCATTCGAAACATTGTTAAAACTATCCTCGTGCCCTGCCCGATCCGATAAGATAAGGCACAAAGCCGTTAGAATGATTGGAAAGCTCGAGTTAATGACAATTAAGGCATAATCATTCCCGCTCGGCCGCCAGTACACCCATTGCATGATTTAAAAGATCTTTAGGCAAATATTGCACTAATGAGCATTTATAAGGTGGCAGGTCCTATACGGTCCCTTAATGAATCCATCCTTTCAGATCTGCCTATAGATCATATCCTCGCTGTTTTAATAAAGGCAAAATATATCGATGTTTTTCTTTCTATTTTACTCTCAGTTGCGAGTTTCATTATTATCTCAGTATTACGCCAAAACCACCTTTCTGTGCAGATTATAGATTTACCAAGCAATTCAGGCATAATGGGTAAAAAATAGAAGAAGGTTGCAGGCGCTATTGAATCACCAGCCACGCCGCAACTAATAGTAAACAGTAAGAAAGGTTTGATATCAGATGCAACGTGCGCGGGACTTGCCAGAACAACTTGGCAAGGAACTTATGATTTGCTGGAAGCCGAGAAGCCTGAGCAGGTGGTAGAAGAAGCTACCGCAGATTCTACCAAAAAATCAGAATGCACTCTCAAGGACTTGGCCGACTCCTTCCTACATAGGATAGCGGCAAGAGAGCAAATGCTTCCATACACTGATGTTATCAAGTGGGCAATTGAAGAAATTCCTATCACAGACAGGACTTTCGTCGCAAAAGATGGAAGGATTTTTGGTTCCTTCAAGCAAGAGGATTTGAGGCAAATGTATCATTTGCCTGTGCCAGAGAAAGTTTACAATAGCGCCTTTCTGGAGAAGTTCGCAAGTGAGAATGAAATCGAGTCTGAACCTATCAAAGAGTGGAGGCAGAATCCAAGTAAGCACAAGCATGAATCCTCCGGTAAGTACTCAGTCGACTCCTTGTGTTCACCTTATTGCTATGCCGCTATAATGATGTGTAGATTATGGGGTCTGCATGATTCGGCCATTTTTACTATCGAAATGGTTCCCCTCATAGAAGCGGCGGTCAACAGTTGGATTATGGATTGGGCCACTATCCTTTCAGATAAGCTTGCCCTTGCTGTTAGTGAATTTAGGAATAAGACCAGAGTTAGCGAAAGGATAATCCCTCCATTCTACTACAGTACTTATATTTTGGATACCTTGTGTTTTAATTCCGAATTTCCTATTCTCGGTTGGAGGTGGACCACACAGGACCCCTCCCCCATCCATATTTACCACCGTAAGATGTGGAAGTCGTCTCATAAAGCTCACTTGTATCATATCTGTAACGGTTTCATGATTCCTATCTATTACGCCATTTTTAATAAGCCCATTCCAAGGATCTCCTACTTAGCCTCTTTTGACCTGCAACCAGTGGGTAGTTGGTTTGGGGAAGAATATTTTACGTATGTTAGAGTCTTTGGCAGTCAAGCCAATCCCCATGTCCTTCCCTTATATGTTCCTGACAAATTGTTAGCCTGGGAAATTGCCTACCAACTTTCAGCTAAAAGTACCACACAGACTCTTAGGTTAAAGCAAAAAAGGGGCTGGCCAACTTTTCCTTTCAGATGTGGAGTTTTCACCTTGCATGATTTAAAACATGCAGAAAAAGAAGCCATGAAAATTCAATCCCTAAACCTTCCTATAATCCCAAACAGAGCATATGACCCCAGAAAATATGCATATGCCGCTCTAGAACATGCCAAATTATCAACATTTGAGCATAAAGAGGATATTTTTGATGATATGTTTTCCTCAGCAGAATCAATTGGTCATGCTAAAGAGCTTGCTAAAACAAGGTATAATGACGAAGGGTTATCTGAGTTCAATAAGCTCAGGGAACAGAGGTTGCAAACTCTACCCCTGGATTTAATAATGCCAACCCAAGCGGTGTCTTCAAGCGAACCTGGCAAGAAACAACAGAAAGAACCCCCTGCTACACTGAAAACCAAAGCCAATGAGCAGGAGGAACAACAGAAGAAAAACCAAGAGGAAAAACTGAGGAAAGAGCAGGCAGAGCGTTTAGCAAAAGAAAAAGAAGAACTCTTAAAACGAGAACAAGCAGAATGCTTAAGAAAGGAAGAGGAAGATAGATTGAGAAAGGAAGAGGAAGACAGATTGAGAAAGGAGCAGGCAGAGATCCAGCACAAGGAACATGAAAGACAAGAGAAAGAGAAACAAGAACAACTTCTAAAGGAGTTCCAGTCCAAGCAAAACACCACCGATACTAATAACGGTGCTGTTACAGACCCCGAGCTGCAAAAGGAATGGCAGCATTTTAGTACCATTATCGGTGGAACTAAGGATTCATAGAATACCGAGACTCCTAAAAGCAGCGGCATACAGAAGGAAGGCTCATCCCAGGCTTTGAGCACAACCGCCGACCCACCCAAAGTTATGAACGTAGAAATAATTCCAAAAGGTCCTAGCGACCAAATCACTCTCCTGGTAGAAGACATTCCTCCACTAAACGTCTTCTACAGCCCTAAACATAAAGTCGTAGTAAAGCGATCAAGAAAAAGGCAGAGGATTGATCAACCTCCCCTCTTTCCTGAACAATCACTTACGGGCAACGTAGTCTGGAGGGAGAAACTCGATCCCTCTGATGACCTGACCAAGTTGTCACAATATGTAGGAGCTTATTCAGTTGCCACTATTGACAAAGCATCAGAGGTAGCATTTCTCTTAAAGACAAAGGATCAGGATATTTTAACTCTTCAAACGGAATTAGCAGATGTCAGACAAAGGGTAATACAAGCTGAGCAGCGATTAGCAGGACACCAACAAGAAACAGTGTGCGTAAGCGAGCAGCTATTGGAACAGCAGAAAATCCATAGCCAATTGATGCAGCAATGGCAGGAGGAGAAACAGTCGATCACCCAGGCAGCCATCCAAAGGCAAAACGAGTTGACAGAGGTATTGGAGCAACTAAAAGTGGCAAATGAGCAATCTTTGAAGGCTAAAGATGAACATATTGCTCAAATTACAACACAATTAGAAGCCACCAAGGGAGATGCGCAAATACAAGAATTCAAAAAAGAGGCAATGATAATCAACAAAGCGCTTGTATCTCAAGTTAAACTCTTGGCACAATCCCTCTCTCAGGCGGAACCACTCTGTGAGTTAGCTATGACTATAAGTGAGCAGGTAGAAAAGATTAGAGAAGAATATAATCAAGCCGAAGAAGATATCTCAAACTATCTTGAATGGCAAGATTCAAAGTCAGGTAAGGAAGCCAATTTGCCTCGGATATTGGAAGTCCATAAAAATATATTGTTTATAGAATGGCAGACACAAATATTAAAGGCAGAAAGGGCAGCATCAAGATGTACATTAACCGCTGGTAATTTGGCCGATCTAGTAAATGATACTCTATATTTGGCCAATATTGCTTCCCAATGCACGCCTGGCAAAATTACTACTGCATATACATTGGAACAAACATGCTACCTTGATTTAGAGGGTAGAGCAAGGTTGATTACCACGGTTAACTCTTTAGACATGGATGCATATTGGCGGTTTCTAATCAAGCCGCATGAACAAAGATCTGCTCTCAAGTGCCTAATCGATGCCGTTCAATGCATGATCCCCGATATCCAGGATTCCACCTATGCTGCCCAGCTCAGTTCCAGGCTCAACAAACCTCCTGAAGTTGAGCCAATGCTTGCTATCAATCAACTCAGGTACAAGGGGAAGCAGCCGACAGAGTGATTCATCGTCCAGCTCCTCCGATTGCCAGCAAAATAGGAACTAGAATTTATTGACATCAGCTTAGTTAGCTTTTCTATTTTTATAGATATTTTAGATTAGCATAGTATTTATAGACCCTTTCATGCATTTAGAAAGGGTCGTAAAATTTTGTATAAGACTTAACAGACTGAAGTTTGCACTATTGTGCTTCAGCCTCTATTCTTTTATGAAACTCGACCACTTGCTTTTACTTTAATGGAGAGATTTTTGAATCAATTGTGCACTATTGTCATTGATGCAAAGATTGTTATGCGTTGAAGTAGAAGCCATACATAGCGATTTATATCGGGAGTGGCTTACAATTCAAATGGTATTTTTATCCTTTGTTTGGATTCATTCTGTGTATATGATTTCACTGTGTAATTATTCTTGCTATCATTAACTATATACATGCGTAATAATAGGAAATCTTGTCCATACCATTATTGGATGTTCAGATGATATGCCTTATTTTTTTCATGTATGCATTGATGATATGAACCTTTAAAGTCTAGTAGCATCGCTTTAATCGCTGTGTCTAACTATTTAGGTACAGCAATATTGAATGATTTAATATCTGTGTCTTGAGAATGCAGTCATCTATATAATTGTATTTTTAAGATATAGAACATCAAAAGCTACGCTTTAGAAATTCAAATAGATTCCCGGGATAGTTTTATTTACTTACATTTCTGTCAATAGTTTTAGTCAGCCACCTATCGCCACTGTTATCTACAAAGTATTCATTCATCCCATTCATCTATTTCTGGGAAACTGGTCCCATTATCCCCAGTCGGAGCCACTACACCAAACGGAAAAGGAGCTGCACTAAGGTCCGGACCGGGTGGTTTCCCCCAATGTTGGCGCAACGATTTTCGAGGCTTCAACAGAACCCTAGGAAGAATTGGTTTGATCTAGTTATGATTAACAAGTCCTACATTGTTTATGTTTAACAAGTCTAGGGAAGAGATAACTCAATGTTGTTTTCACATTTAAAGAGTTTGAAAAGACACAAAAAGGAAACTCATTAAGTTCTTTCAACGTCCTTTCTACATCACTGCGATTAATTAAATCCCTTCTAGTTGTTGCATTACTTGCCTCAATTATTATACAATATTTCTCTTACATGTTGGATGCATTTGATTGGTTGGAGGCTTGATTTGCACCTTGTTTCTCCATCCTCCTCTTTATTACTTCATGCTTGCTTCGTGTTGTAATTTAACACTTAAGCATTGGTTCCATACTTTCTTGTGGTTTGGATGTTGTAATATATATTGGATTGTGGCATTATGGCATATGGTGTTTGTTGTGTGGTTGACTTACTAAGCATAGTTACGCACCGTTTCATTTGCATTGAACTAATGATTGGTGGATATTGGATATTCAATTCAGTTATGTGAATGCATTACCAAATCTTGATATGGACCATTAGTTGTTGATTGGATGATTGGAAGGCTCTAGCTACACTGCGCCTACACGTCACCTCCTACATTTGTTCTCTCATTCTCTTCTATGACTTGAGAATTTTTATTTTATTTTGATTTATGTATGGTTCTGTTGTGGTAAAAACACAACCCCCCATTGTTGATGTGTTCACTTCAATTAATGGGGACCCTTTCTATAAAAATTTTGGCTAGGCACCTTTTTAATTTTTATTTTAATTAATTGCCTTATGCTTTCGTTAATTTTTAGTTTTCTTTGGATTCTTGTTTTGATTGGTTTGTTAAAATCGATTTTTTATAAGCTTCCCGTTGACGCTTGTTTCGCTTCATTTGGTCAACTGGTTTGAAAATGGCACTCCTTTGAAGTCTCATCATTTATCTAGTCTGGGTTAAAAATGCATGAAATGTACAATATCGCATTTTGTAAATAAATTAGTTCAATAACGCATTCATTTTAAATATTAACCCGTAGCAATTTTTTACTAACATTTTTCATTTTTAGTAATACAACCAAATTATTAATTATCGAGATTTTAAGAAATTCACTCCAATTTTCTAATCAAATCTTAATCTCGAAAAATCTAAACATTCAAGTGGCTGCAGTTTATTTGTCATTTATTTTCCAAAGTAACTATAGTTTAAAAACTCAAATTCATAAAAATAAAATAAAAATAAAAATTGATTTTTATATATTAAATTAATTATTAAATTAATTATTATTTAATATAATTAATTAAATTAAATTTATTATTTAATATATAAAAATGTATAACGCATCGGGAGTTTATGCGATATCGGGTCGGCAATTTTATTCGTAACATATTATGAAGAACCCCGATACACCTCCACCTTCCCGACGGCCGATACCCGATGGGCTCTTATCGCCGATATACCAAAGACCTCCCGACGGCCGATACCCGATGGGCTCTTATCGCCGATATACCAAAGCCTTCTCCACGCCGATGGTACGATAAGACATGGAGTATTAAGCATGTTTCAAGTTTTATATTAGTTTGAGGTTGTTAAAAAGATCATTCATACGTATGAATAAGGTTAGTGTATTTAACGTAGGGAGTGAGGTTAGCTATGGTAGTATGGTAGGATAATATTTTATATATATATATTAGTTATGGTAATATGAGTAGGTTAGTATTTTATATATATATATATATATTAGTTATGATAATATGGGTAGGTTGTATTTGTAATATTAATTAGTTTTTATATTATATACGTATGTATTATATAATTAATTAATAATATGAATATATTATATTAAGTTAAATTAATTATATATTATTTAATTAATAATAGTTCAGATTAATAATTTATAACATTTAATTAATTAATTAATTTAAATTTAAATATTAATTTAGAATTAGCTTTTAATTAGATTTAATTTGTTTATAAATAGTTAATTAAATATTCGTTAGTTAGTTTAGGATTAGCAATTAAATTAGAATTAATTAGGGTCTAATTTAGGATTTAATTTTTAATTCAAATTCTGATTTTTAGCCCAGCAACAGAATTTACAGATTTATATCAGATTTGACCCATCAACTTTGGAAGCTCATAACTTGAGTTCTACTTGGCCAAATGAGGCCCAGCACAGCTCATTGGAAAGAGAAAATCAAGCAGAACATTTTGAAGGAGGTTTCACCAATAGATTTGATCATTTATTGGGCCAAAAATCAGGCAGAAGATCAGGCTCCGAATTTTGGAAACAAAATCAATTTTCTGAGTTATTGTTTTCAATTTGATTTGTCCAAAACCTCT
>APFE031680941.1:0-68948 GCA_000404065.3 Pinus taeda
AATGAAGTATGTGGTAAGCAGTGAGGAAAAACCCCAAAATTTTCCAATATACTCAATCCATTCTGATATGGATTCTTTTATTTTATTTAATGATAACACCAGCCCTCCAACTGATGATAAGTCGTTATCTTTGGAGCAAGGAGTGTACATCAATGAGGAATCGGTTGCCAATACCCATGAAATTGTCTCAACAGCCAAGGAAACCAACAAACAACAAGAAGAAAATCCCGAAACAGAAATTGTGAGTCTGCCCGATCCCCAAAAAACTGAAACTCTCAATACAAACCTCAAACAAGAAATCACATGGTATTTGGAGTTTGATGGTTCGGTTAACAAGTTAGGAGTAGGGGTTGGAGTATGGATTTACAACACTCATGATAACCACGCACAAGGCCATGCCAATAGACTCAATTTCAGATGTACAAACAACATGGCAGAGTATGAAGCTCTTCTCTTAGGCCTCAAGTTGCTCAAAATCCTGGGAGCTACTAAAGTCTCCATCCTAGGTGACTCTGACTTGATTATACAACAAATAAAAGGCAACTTTGTTGCTAATGATAGCAGAATGAGAGCTTACAGAGCTGCTGCCACCGAATTACTCAATGCCTTCAGTGAATTCAACCTTGCCAAAATTGCACAAGATCACAATATTCATGCCCATAGTCTAGCAACCTTTGCTAGCACATGCAAACTTCCCTTTGAACCAAATCACCTTTTCACCACTGAAATAAAACACAGGCCTTCGGTCCCTAACAATGTCAAGGATTGGCAGGTATTTCAAAATGATGCCCAAATTAACAATTTCTTAACTCTGGAGGACGAATTTTCCAACACAAACATTAACATGGATGCCATGGCCGACTCACAACAGTTAGAAGAAGAAAATCACCTGACTATAACAGCTGCAACAGCTAAACAAATCCTTAACCCAACTGTTTTTAACAATACAAACATAGAACAGCTGAAACAAATCTGTTTAGAGGAAACAGCCAAAGCCGAGGATGAGTTTATTGATCTAAAGAGTAATATTCTACCTGTCGGCTTGACTCCATTGGAAGACATGTTTGATGACAATGATGTGCCCAAAAAGCCAAAGATGGAACCTTTGAATGCTTCCATAGAAGAACACAACATAGGAACAACAGAGCATCCCAGAATGATTAAGTTGTCCAAAAATCTGCCTCCTGATCAAAAACCGAAATATGTGGATTTGTTCAAAGAATTCCAAGATGTATTTGCCTGGAGTTATGAGGACTTAAAGTCCTATGACACCTCAGTGATCCAACATACCATTCCCTTAAAACCAAATCAAAAACCGTTAAAATAGAAACTTAGGAGAATCAACTCCATGCTCCTTCCCCTTATTGAAAAAGAAATAAAGAGAATGTTTGAAGCAGGTATCATTGCACCCATCAGATTCTTTGAATGGGTATCCAATTTAGTTCCCACTAGGAAAAAAACAGGAGAGATAAGATTGTGTGTAGACTTGAGAAATTTAAATCAGGTCTCTCTAAAAGATCACTACCCTTTGCCCAAAATGGACCATATCTTACAAAGAGTAGTGGGTTCCTCTAGAATTTCTTTACTAGATGGATTTTCAGGATTTAATCAGATACTTGTTCACCCGGACAACCAAGACAAGACAGCTTTTACCACACTGTGGGGAACATTTAAGTACGTTAAAATGCCTTTCGAGCGGAAAAAAGCTGGTGCTACCTTTCAAAGGGCAATGGATATTGCATTTGCCAAGGAGATATATGATTTCCTTGTTGTTTACCTTGATGATCTAACCCCATTATCCAAATCTGACCAAGAGCACCTTAGGCACTTAAGGAAAATTTTCATGACATGCAGGAAATATGGCATTTCCTTGAATCCCAAGAAGTCCCCGTTTGCCCTTGAGGAAGGCAAGATTCTAGGCCATATCATATCAAAAGATGGGATTAGAATTGATCCCGAAAGAATTCAAGCTATCCTCCAAATCCCCTATTCGAGAAACATAAAAGAACTGCAAGCATTCCTTGGAAAGATCAATTTCCTAAGGAGATTTATCCCAAACCTAGCTGAGCTAATAAGGCTATTGAGCAACATGTTGAAGAAGGATGCCAAGGTAAAATGGTCTCTTGAAGCCAAGCAGGCTTTTAAGAGTATAAGAATTGCATTGACTCAAACACCTGTCCTCACCAGTCCTCAATTTGACAAAGATTTTATCATTTTTTCCTTTGCATCTGAGCACACTATAGCCGCTGTCCTTTTGCAAAAAGATGATCAAGGCAACGAAAGGCCGATTGCTTTCTTCAGCCGAGCTTTAAGAGATGCACCCTTGAAATATCAAATTATGGAAAAGCAGGCTTATGCCCTGGTCAAAGCCATCAAATATTTCAGAATTTACATCTTATACTCCCACATGATTGCCTATGTCCCTAACTCTGTTGTAAAGGATATATTAACTCAAGAGGGACTAGAAGGCAAAAGAGGCAAGTGGATTGCCAGCATCCTTGAATACGACATTGAAATAAAACCCACCAATTTGATAAAGGGACAAGGTTTAGCCAAACTAATGTCTGAAACAAACTTCCAAGTCTTAGACATTAATCAACTGGACAATGAACTGGAGCTGCCGACTCCACAGATCAGTGAAACCTTTTTGCGATCCCCATGGTATGCTGATATTTACTTTGTATTGTTAAACCTATGTGCTCCCCCAAGATTGTCCAGAACCAAGAAAAGATTTTTAAGGATGAAATCCTCAAAGTTTTGTGTCATAGATGGTGCTTTGTTTTGGAAAACTCATGAAGTTGTTTTGCTTAATTGTTTGACCATGAATGAAACTAACAGCATCATGAAAGAATTCCATGCAGGGGATTGTGGAGGACACTTATATTGGAAGTCCACGACTGATAAGATTTTAAGGGCTGGTTATTATTAGCCCTCTCTATTTGCAGATGTCAAGAAGTTTGATGTTTCATGCCACAAATGCCAAATCTTTCAAGGAAAAATGAAATTACTGCCCTTGCCCCTTAAGCCCATTTCAACCGAGAAACGTTTTCAACAATGGGGTCTCGACTTCATTGGAGAAATTCATCCCTCTTCCTGAGGCCAACACAAGTGGATTTTAACAGCCACCGATTATTTCACTAAGTGGATTGAAGCCATTCCATGTAGACAAGCCAACGACTCCACCATTATCCAATTCCTTGAGAGCAATATCCTTTCCAAATTTGGCTACCCTGAGAAAATCATCACTGACAACGCTGCTGCCTTCAAATCCAAAAAGATAATCAATTTCTGCCATAAATACCACATTACCTTGGGCCATCCACAACTTACTACCCTCAAGGTAATGGCTTGGCCGAATCATCCAACAAAAGCCTCATCAATATCATAAAGAAATTACTGGAGGAAAACAAAAAGAACTGGCATAGGAAGCTCACAAATGCTTTGTGGGCAGATAGACTTTCCACGAAGAAATCCATTGGGATGAGCCCTTATGAATTAGTATACGGCATGGAAGCTAAATTTCCTTCATCTTTGGGCATTCCTACTATTAAATTGTTGCAGGAAATTCAGGCAGAACCAAATGACATACAGAGAAGAATTAATCAAACCATTCATCTTCAACAAACCAGAGAGCAAGTCTACGACAGAGCACAAATGCTACAAGAAAATCTCAAAAAGATGTTGATAAGAAGGCTAAAGAAGAAGATTTCTGGGTGGGCAGCAAAGTCCTGAGATGGGATTCATGAAGAGAAGACAAGGGAAAACATGCAAAATTCGATTTTTTGTGGAAAGGACCATACACTATCAGTGCAGTGCAAGGGAATAACACATATTTCCTCAAAACGCTAGATGGCAGCGCAATTGAAGAAGGCCCTGTGAATGGCCGAATGTTAAAACATTACCATGATCCCTTTTGATCGAGAAGAACACGCGGTGTTATTTTCTGTACATAAATGCTTGTATATATATATCGGCACTTTAGTTTATTTTTGCAACATTCCAGATACTAAAGCACGCAGAAGAAAGCAGGCAATGCTTTACAATCTAACAACAAAACGGTTAAGGAAAAATGTTGTTAGCAGTCCAAAAGTTCAAATCAATCCAACAGTCAGCACTAAGAAGTTTCAAAGCACAGCCATAACAAAAGAATCAAGGCAATCTGACCTGCTGTTCTTGGCTTCTCACAAGGAAAAGCCATCCCCAAGTGGAGTCACTGTTAGCCTCCTGCTGCAGAGGTTACTCATATTTCATGATTGACATTTTTATAGGCCAAATATGTCATACTTTGCATACTGCAATGCTCCATATTTGCTAAACAGTCACCAAGGAAAGAAGGCTACTCAAAGTTCATCTACTGCATTCCAATTTTGAAGAGTCATTCCAGTTTTGTATAATTCTCAACTAAAGGGAGGTCCAAACAGCCTAATCTTGGTCTCCCTAGGTTTCAATTTCTTGTTTTAGAATATAGAGAATGAAAATATGTCCAAATAGCTTAATCTTGGCAGATGCTTAGATAGGTAGAGAATCAAAGGAGCCCAACTGCTTAATCTGGGCCCTTGGAAGAAATAAGGGTAGTTTGTAGATAGGAAGGCATAAAAAGAAAAAATTGAAATGTTGGGTCTGCGAGTCTAAGTGCACCCAAACTAAGAGAAGAAAAAATGTTAGGTAAGTAGGTTGGGTAGGTAGTTTTGAGGTTGCAGAATCTTGATTTCAGTTCATTTCCATGTATTTAAAGCACAACCTTTACTCAGGTCACAGGCATCAGGCAATTTCATATGGAGGAGCTCAAAACAGGCATAACTAACTTCCCTTTCTTCCTCTTCCCCAAATCACTAACTAATTTCCCCAAAAAAGAGGTCAAGATCCGCTTGATGTCTCTTAGTTTCATCATTATCCATGTCATTAGCCTGGGTGAAGATCTGCTTCACTCAAAGAGGATCCATACGTTCTCTATAAGGTTCTATCTCCCCTTTGAAGCCTAGGATCTCTGAAACTTAGCGCTTTCTTATCATCACCATATTAACTACTGATATTATTATTTAACTCCCTATATTTTCCCATCCCCCTACTAAAACTATGTAGAAAATCCCCTTATGTAAATATCCCCTCCCCCTGGTTGAAAATAACCATAAGTACCCCCGAGAATTGCTCAGTGTATCTGAAACTTGGCAAGAACCCTCATGCTGCCCCTGCAAACCATCTTCTAATGCAGTGGACTCCTTCCAAAGCATAAAATTCCTATTTAGGTTATCGGACCCCTTCCGAGGCCTCAAATACTCTTCAAAAGCACATACTCACTCCTTCCGATCACAATAAACCCTTGACCGATCACCTTAACATTCTTCTGATCCTTGTGAACCCTCTCCAACACAATTATCGCAATTGGAGGTCGCAAGGATATTATGGCTTATTGTTGTTTCCTCTCGATGGACGCTCTGCCGATGCCATATCACGATCGGCATATCGCAATATTTTACACCACACAGGTGTGCCCCTTTTCTTTTTTCCCAATGCGATATCGCGATATCGACGATCGACGGTCGCAAGCATCGCGTTTCCAAAATAAATACCTTCTCATTCTCTGCCGATGCGATATTGCGATCGCATCGAAAGTAGTATATCGCATCGCAGTAACATATGATTCACCTTGCCGACCAGATCATTGCCACATCACCCCGCCACGTCAACTCGCTGACGTCAGCAGCCAAAAGAAAGGAAAAAACGCGCAAGCACGAAAGTCGAGCTTCGGAGCTCCGGAATAAGAAACGGAGGCAGTTTTCGATGAGAGATTAGCGCAATCGCGTATCACTACGAGAAATGAGCGATATTGGGGAATCTTTAGGGAATCTTTTGATTCCTTGGCCCTTTTTGCACCGAAAAAGCGCGAAATTGCCCGATTTTGCCACATGAAACGAATTTGAAGACAGAGAGAGACCAGGAACAGAGATTAAAGAGTATCAGATTAAATATGAAGACAGAAAGCACGCCAAAGAGTATCAGGAAGCAGCGAAGACCATCAATGTAGCGACAAAGAGTATCAGCAAATATCTTAGCAGCGGCCCAAAGCAGGTGAAAATTAAACACCTGCCAGCAAAGTCAAAGAAAAGGGAGAAACCGCTCAAGGCTCTCAAATCACGGTTGTTGCACATTTAACTCACACAAGATCAGAACTGTAAATCCCAAAGCATAGTTATTCCAGCAGTACTACATCGAGCCACCAAGGGCCACATTACACTCTTTCTGATCCAGCTACCTCTGACACAGTTCAGTAGATATTTACCTGCATTTAATTTTGGCACAGTTTTAGGTTTAGAACGCTCTTTTCGTGGACCTGTTTTAGGTCGATTGTAATAAATATTTTTGAGATATTTTCACTATAAAAACAACCCTCAAGACTATATTAAGGGTTGGTTGGTTGGCAAGCTATCTTTAGCTGATTTTGCTCCAGAAGAGACTCGCACTGTAATACCTGATAGTTTCTATAATCAAAGACTGCTTATGAGCTTTGGAGAATGGATTGTTCAATGTGTTTAACGGTTAAAGAGTGATTATGGAATTCTCGTGCTGTTGCATAACTCAATAAGCACTTGTTACCTCTATTTTCCATTCATAAGTTACCATCTAAATAGTAGAAAAGAAGATTAGCTTAGAATTTGTTTAATTACACTCTATGCTCAATTTATGTTGTTTCTTTATGTTTTCCTCTGTTTAAGCATAAATATGAATTCCACATGGCTCATGTTTTCCCTAACCTTATCACGCTTGAAAGTTATCCAGAGATTCTTCATTGCCCCTAGATAGAGATCATCCTTTCCTTCTGGTAAGCTGAGTGAGAGATTCTTAAGTGCCTCTCATTCCTTACATTCATTCATCTTTATTTTGAAAGTTGTTTTATGTGCAGCAATCTTGCTCCATGTTCTTCTTGTGACCAAGAAAACGCACTGGAAATCCTGACCCATGACTCCATGCCCAATGGTTTGAAATTTATGACTTCATGAATTGCCTCTCTGCTTGAAAGCATTTTCCTTCCATCCAAACACAAACAAGAAACCTGAACCCAACAACTAGCCTAAAATCATCATCAACAAAGTTAAATCATAAAGAGTGAGCCCTCTTTGACTACAGGTGGGCTAGAACCTGTAGTCCAAAGATTGGTTTGTGGTTACCTCAGCCGTATCCCTATAGGATCCTAGGGACAACCTGAGTGATAACACGTAGCACAAGTTTGGAGCTATTTTGAGGCACTTCCCAAAGTCCAAATTGAGCGTATGATAGCTTGGTGGAAAGCCCTATCTATCTATTATCCAACCCAAGTGGAATTTGTTGATTTGGATGTCATTTTCCCCTCCAAAAATTCAATATCACAAGACTGGTTCTTCTCCTGTGTGTCAATATAGGGGCAGTGAGATCATTTTTTGTGTGTGTTTGACTCTTTAGACCACCCAGAACATGATGAAATCCTTAGGTGATTCATGAGCATGCATAAATTTTTATTCAAATCCAGAAATGCAAAGTTTTCCTCCAGTAGATCTCCCAATCATTAGCGCGCGGAAGGTGGTGCTATGTGTTGGGCAGAAAACTCTGTTTTGTGACCAAAAAAATTCAAAAATGACAAAATTTTCTCCAAATTCCTTGAAATTTGGACTGAAGGTTTATCATTGAGTGTCATGCTCAGTGAGAGAGGCTTCAGCCAAGATTCAGAGCCTATCATCCTTTTTGCGTTGTCTCAGTGCCTTCTTCATCCATGTAGCCTGAGGTAAATCTAGGCTCTAATAGTTACTTTGTGGCATAAACTTATAAGTATCCAACTTTAGGTGTATAAATACCCTATTTTTAGTATATAAACAAAAGTTCATACTCCCAATCATGTATTCAAATATGAGATGTAGAAAGCACATTAGTGAAATAAACCCAAACCTGTTGCCACAAATAAGGAATATCCAATTCTCTGGTTGTTAACTTGAGCGGACCCCATAAATAAGAGAGTTCCATATTCACAATTTTTTTCGAAACTATGATCCCATGAGAAGTGAAAAAAGCTACCAAACCCAGAGGAATTATATGATGATTACTACATCCATACCATGGGTCAACGCCTATATGAACACGACTACCAACTCCAATACGCTAGGATAAACCAAAATCAATAATATTGAAGGGTTTGACAATTACTTTCCAAATCATTGAGATATTAGATCTATACTTATTTTGAGTATGAATCAAATATTTTGTTGAAAGTGGGTATATATATTTCTTGGAAACAACTTCTGTCCAAAGATTGTTAGTTGTAATTAATCTCTATCCCACCTTTTCTGCCAAATCTTGAGAAAAAAAAAATTATTTTTTTAATACCCAAACCACACCAATTTTTAGGAAATACAATTCTATTCCATCTGACCTAGGAAAAAGCCCAACATTCTTTCGATCTGTGCCATAGGAAGACACAACATAACCTCTGTATAATATTCAAAATGCCCTTGGGGATCTAGGATAGTGACATCTAGAACACCGACATCGCTTCAAGGACTAATTTGATAAGAAAAAATCTACTTGCATAGGACAACCACTTATGACTCCAATTTTTTAGCCTTTTCTCAATTTTAGCTACCAACCACATCCAGTCAATTTTTTTAGTCATTTTGTTTAAGTTGAAAAATGATATACTTTATCCCTTCATCAAAAGGTTTGAATTGAAAATGGAACAATCTGTTGGAAAAGTTAATATCATCCTTGGAATACCTGATCGCGGTGAGAGTAGATTTTAGGTTATTTAACACCATACTATCCGCCTTGCAAAATGAACCAAATAATTCTTTAAAAGAAACAGATTCACCTCACGATCAATCGAGGAAGATAAGGACATCGCTTACGAATAAAAGGTGCGTAAGACAGATCTCCCCTACCATAGGTGGACCCTTTAATATACCTCTTCTTTTTTCATCCTTGACCAGTCTACTCAGTCTTTCCATGATCAATATGAAAAGGAGAGGGATAATGGACGTCCTTGAAAATTCCCCTCTTAGCATGAAAAATAATCTAAAGTAGCTCTATTGATCAAGACCTCAAAGGACACAAATGTGATATAACACATTATCCAATTAATAAATTTAATGTGAAAACCCCGATGAGTAAGCATCATTCTAATATAAATCCAGTTTTCCTTGTCGAATTCTTTTGACAAATTGATTTTAAGGATCTAATCTTTCAACTTTTTAGTTTTCAAATGTGTAACCCCTTCTATGCAACCACAATATATTAATGAATTTGACGGTCCTCTAGGAAGGGGAATTGCTCCCTTGATATGTGATGGGATAGAATTGGTTTGATTATGTTGGTGATAATATTTGCAATAATCTTATATGCAACACTGCAAAGAAAAATAGGCCTATAGCCTTCAAATGAACTTGGATTGTTAGCGTTTGGGAAGAGTGCAATAAATGTGGAATTGAAGGCTCCATACATCTACCAGAGGTTCAAAGCTCCTCGATGAATTTTAACATATTATATCTAAGAAACTCATAAAAAATAAGAAATAATTCAATAGGTTATCCATCTGGCCCATGTTTATCCTTCTTAAACCAATGTAAAACTACCACCATTTCTCTAGATGATACTGATAATATTGAGTCCTTATTTTCCTCCTCACTAACAAATCTAGGAAAAACTTGAACAATATTCATAATCTCAGCTAGGGTTGCCCCTCTAGGAGTAGTGAAAAGAGATGCAAATGTTGCACACCCATCCTATACAAATCCATAAAGTTTGAAACTATTGGGATGGGGTCACCTATGGTCAGTTTTGGGGGAAAAGCCCAAGTTTTGATGTAAAAAGATGAAAAGTCTCCACAAATTATGGTCGCAGAGCACGTAGCTATTTAAGAGTCAAAAAGGGTTTTTAGCCTCCCTTATGTAAATTTGAGTCGACTTTTGATATCTACCATGGTCCGCAAACCATGGGATTGTATAAATAAGTGTGTCTTAGAGAGTCTAAGAAAAGAAGTAAAAACGTTTGTCTATGGGTATGAGCAAAGAAGCCTAGTGCAGAGATAGAAGTCTTAGAGGAGGGAAAGACTCTGTAGTTGAGTGCGTAAGGCCTAGAGTAGTGTCCGCAGCTGACTGTGTGGACCCTTATAGTTGAGTGCGTAGGGAAGTATTGAGTTTGTAAACCTATATTAAAGATCAATAAAGAAGATTATTGCAGTAATTCTTGTGTTTAGCTCTTTACTTATGTTATGTATGGTTGCGATACATGCTGTGATGGAATGATGTCTTTATAAAATAATGATGTATTGATGCACAAATTTACTTGATTCGTCTTATTATTTGAACGCAATTAATGTTAAGTGATTACGCGAATATCATAACAATGTATGTTAAAGTTATCAAACACTTAGGTGGACCTAAGTAAATACTGGTCTAAAAGAAATCTATGGTGCATGTAAGTAGCTAATTCGCTTGTTCAAGGTCTGCAAAAGCTAGTCATATACCTTTGTGAAGGTCTAGAAGCTGATTCAAGGAAGTTAGTGCCATAATCCATAAGCGCTTAAAGATATATGCAAAGGTAGATCTAGGTCACAGAAGGACAACACACTGATCTTTGGGTGCAAAAAATTGGTTGCAAAATCCCCCCATACTACTTCGGGTGAGACTTCAGTCCATGCACCATGGATTAATGATGAAAGGGCTAGTAGTGTAGGGATTTGTTTGGTGCAACTAACTCTGAACCTGGGTCAGGACCCTATAAGCTGACAAATGGTTTCGTTACCGGGACCATGATCTGCATAAAGAGATGTGTGATGTCGCAACTCTGGAATCCGACCAAGAAGGAAATTGAGAAGTGGTTGGATAGAAAGATCCACGAATTCGCGGTGTAGGAAAACAAGAACCCGCACCTGACAAAAGAACAGTGGTTAGACATATATTTGTACATTGAAATAAATGAATTTTCTTCCACACCTTCCCGATTAAACTATATGAGTGGATAGCTAAATTGGCAGGCGACCAAGAGAGGTGGAAGCTTGACGGTCCAATAGTTGTGGATTCCAGAATTAGTGTGAAGGTTGGAAACTTCTGAAGATAAGATCATGCATGCTATTGACCATTGGCTTGATCAGGTTATAGGAGGATTTGTTACAGAGTTTGCGGTTGACACCTCAGTCAATTACAGTGAAGTAGAGAAAAGTTTCTTCAAAGGACTGCGAGGTAAGTATCTAAGATCTTTGAATACTTGGATTAAGATATTATTATGTGAAAAATGGGTTATGCCACTGCCTTGATGTTTGGAGCTACACAAAGTGGGAAGCTCTTTAGGGATAGGGGAAGAACAGGCCCTAAATATAGCCCATTGATTGAACCTCCAGTGATTGACGACGAGGGAGAAACAAAGGCTTCACCACAGAGCGTTGTCCAGTTGATAAGGCAGAGTTTTCTATAGATACCTCATCTATCCACACCACCTCCACCTTCACCTCCACAACATACACCTTCGCCCACACCGCCACCACCATCGTTGTTGGTCAACATGTCGAAGACAATGAAGTTGCGAGTTTTCAAGGGCTTAGGAAGTGAGGATTTGGATCAATTTTGGTTTGTTGTGAAGGCTGTGTGGACAAAACAACAAATTACGGATGATAAAATAAAAAAGAGGTAGTTGGTAGCGCTCTGTAGGAACTTGTGCTGACATGGTATGTTAAGTACTGCACCGATAATCCATTGGCATCATTAGCAGATACTCAGATTGGTTTAAATAAAGAATTCAGAAAGCCTAAGTCTACCTTGCAATCGGTAATTGGATTTAAGGAAATCATGACGAGGCCCGTGAGATGCCATGGGAGCTAGATTAAAGACTAAAGTGCGGGATCTTTGAAGCTAATGTGAATCTCACAGGTAGTCAACACCGCGATTGGTTTACAGCTGCACTCCTGCCCCACTTAAGGATTGCTTTATCACAACAAAAGATAGGAACTGAGTCTAAAGCCCTTGAAATTGTGATGGGATTACATGAAACTCCTATTCAGGATGCTTCGTTGGGGGTTCAACAGATACACACAGAACTATAGAACCTTTTCTTGGAACTATAGAGCTTGAAAAAAGAAAAACAGCGCAACCAGAGGTGTGTAAATAATTTTGGTGTCTCAAGTGTAAAAAACCAAGGGCATGATAAAGATCACTGCCCTGTCTTTGCAAATTACATCATAGGAGGGGGGCCAATGCCCCTAAGGCAGGAATCTCCATCAGGACCAAGTGCGGGGCCCGTGCTATGGTTCGCTATCTTCAAGGTGGCACGAAAACATGTAACAGATAATTATCACTTACTGCAAAAGTTTATGTAGACAACACAATAGTTGTTCAGTGATTTCTGCAAATCGGTGGGCCACGATGAGCGTGACTACCAAAGCTATGAATTAATGATGGAGAGGATGCCTATGTATTGAATGCAAGCAGAAACTTAGTCTCTGGATCAAGGTGCTGGGGGAGCACATGAAGGATATCACGGACGTGGATGAGGTTGAGGAGGAGGAGGACCTAGTAGGGGTCGTGGGCAGGTCATTTGCTACACTTGCGGAATGCCAAGACACTATGCGCATGTGTGTATGAATTAGACATGCTCTTCATGTCAATATTGCACTCGGTTTGACCACACAATCGAAGAATGTCCTCTGCTGATGGCCAACATGTAGGAGAATAAGGCGCAACCTCAGTATCCTACCTAGAACTTACAAATGATGAGGGATGAGCCCTGCGAGGAGGACTCGCAGGTGAATAGCATGTTGCAAAGCGAGATCGCGATTGGTGACGATAAGGGAAAATGACCTGAAGAAGGTGGATTGGTCCACAAGGCCCCAGAAAAGGAGATTGGTTTTGATCTAGAGTGCATGAAGGAAACATTCATGGAAGGGAAGAAAATATTCATTGAAGCCTCTACCTCAAGGAGTCAAAACAAACTTCCAAACACCAATGCGCCTACAAAGGTTGACCCCTTTATGCTTACCACCTTCTTGGAGACTTGTATGAAACTACTGCGCGATAGAAAGGTTATGAAAGGACTACAGGATTTGATAAAAAAGTGTGTCAGTAAGGATCATGCTCCTGATGGACCCTATGTAATTAGAAATATTTGTAAGCATAAGGCAAGAACATGGCGCAAGATGAGGCTTACCACACAAATAGGAGACTATGAGATGGACCAAGTTGTTATTTCTAGTCTTCACAGCCTGTCACATTTCATAAGTGTGTTCATCATAAGTGGCTTGGAAAGAGATTTCCAACAATATATCACACTCCCGAAACCGGCTCTTAGATCAAAAGATATGACCAAATGAATAATTGACTCAAATATCAACTAGTGCAGCAGTTCATGTATTTAATTATCCTGAGGAAGCTAAGAGATGCTAGTGAGTTGGTTTTGTGGCTGCATTGTGATAGAGAAGGAGAGAACATAGCATTTGAGGTCATAGATATCTGCCATGCTGCTAATCCTTATCTCAACATATGGCGAGATCATTTCTCTGCTTTGATTGAAAGGGATATCCATGAACCTGTGCAGAGGTTGGTCTGTCCAAATCAGTTTTTTGCGGATGCATTTGATGCTAGATAGGAAATTGATCCTAGAATTGGTGCCTCCTTCACTCGGTTTCAAATTATGCTATTGAGAGAACGAGATTATCGAAGAAGTTTTATATCTTAAAGCTAGATAGTCATATGGAGGTTATTATGATGCAGGAGGATACATTATTATAGAATTGGAAAATAAAAAAATTGAATGACTCCGAAGACCAAGCTCAGCTCCAATCTTCATGCACCTTGTAGTCACAACACACAAGTCTAAACATCAAACCATGGAAGCACAGACCCTCCACTTACTCTGGTTCCTGGAAAGTGGGTTTTTCTAATGAAAAACCAAAATCCAACCCTATATAAGAGATCACACTCCTCATCCAATCCCATCACTCTTATTTGACAAAGAAGAAGACAAACATTGAAAGAGAAAGGAGAATTGGATCAAATTCTTGGCCAAGGAGAAGAGGCATTGCACGTAGGGTAGTTTCCCCAGTGAAAAAGAGAACGACACTACACGTAGAAAGAGGTGTTGTACACCTGTAGGTAGCACTACGCGTAGGGCTAACAAGTGCCAAAACACCTTCCTGCCACCCAAAAACACCAAATGTTCTTTCTTTGGTCCTCAAGCAAGGGTACACAACATCAAAACTTGGCAAACATGGATAAAGAAAACATGGAGATCTTGATGAGAAGTGTTGGCTTATTAGGGCCTGACGCAAGTTCATAACTGATTTAGAAAAACAAATCCCGAAACTACTAGCCCTTTCAGCAACAGTCAACGGTGCGTGGACTGAGGTCTCACTCGAGGTAGTACGGGAGGGTGTTGGAACTAGGTTTCCGCACCCTAGGGATGTCTTGATGAAGTTTGGAGAGTTCGCGAACCAATCCTGCATGCTTGTGCTGCTCCACACAGTCGTCTGATATTCGCATAGCTCAGTAAAGAGTGGGAAGAGGTGATGTCTATATCCTTAATCTTGACTATGCTATTAGTATAGATCTTAACTTAATTGTATATACCCAATATTCTTATTAATCACTCAACATTCATAACAAGTGCGCGTAATCATAAACAAAAAAGAGATGCATAAAGATATCAGAAGCATAGACACAAAATATTCCACAATCAACTTATCTTTTATCAATCCTCTGTTCAGATACAATCCCAACTTCGCCCTGTGAACTCAGTTGCAAGGGTCCGCGCACATAGCTACAGACTCTACCAGGCCTCTGCGCACACAGCTACAAAGCCTCTCCCTACTACTACAACCCAAGACTCATACTTACAGACTAAGAGCGAATTCCTCATCCAAAATAACATATGACTTCAGACCAAACAACTACCTTTTACACTTAGAGCCTTGCTCTATTTATACAATCCCATGGTCTACGAACCATGGATAAGCCGACACATTCTATATTAAATTACATTATTTTAGGGTAGACAACCCTAGACTCTCGCACTCTGCACCTGCATTTTGCGAGGTATTTACATTACATTGACCAAAACTCAGGCTACAAGCCCAAAAAACACACTATGGGGGGAATCCACTACCCAATAGGCCCCCAACACAATCATCGGGACTCATCTCGAGTCACTCTACTGGTGCAGTGATCTTCGCACGGAGTCCATCAAGCAACTTCTGCACTTCGCTTACGTCCGTAGTACATTATTCCACTGTCCATTGTATCAGTTGTGCGTGAATCTTTGATGCATCGTTGTTAGAGGAACCTTCTTGCCTTAGTACATATGTATCCGGCATCTGGGGCAGCTTTCCCTCAATCGTGGTGGTGACCATGAATGCTTCCTCAAGCCAAGGCTAGATGCGTGCTTCAGATATACCTTCTGCAAGGTGTGGGGTCATTATTCCTGGGGGTCACACTTATAATGGCTGCAATTGTGCTTTGAGTGCCCCCAACACAGTTGTCTACTCCGTCATCAATTCTTCAAATGCATCCTTGGTGGCATCGCAAAATGGTTCACCAATGTCAACAAGGTCTCCCTCGGAAGTCTTTGTTGCCTTTGTATTTTTCCAAATGGTTGGCTTCTCATGGACGTGTGGCTTCTTGAGTTGGGTCGATTTTGGTACAGGGTCCATGCATTCCTCTGTCTCAGCCTCCCCCTGTATGTTCTACTCCATGGACATTTCCTGGCCTTCCTTGGTTTGTTTGTGGGCTCAGTTATGGTCCCTGCTATCTGCGCTGCCACTGCTTCCTTAGCCACCTTCTGCCATGTAGCTGCTTCTTGTTCCCAATGCGTACTCTCAACCAACTGCATGAGGCGCAACTTGTTATCCTTCTTTTGTTGCTACACTGTGATTTTCTCCAGTTCCACCAAGTTCAGAGCACGCCACTCCGAAGACCATGATGCCATCACATTGAAGATTGCATCATCCGTTGCAATGAATGGAAGCTTCACCCATGTTTGGGTTGGATCCTTGTGCACCCAGATATATAGGTTATGCATATCTGCCTTGAACTCTGCCACGCTTTGTAAGCTGTTATATACTATAGGGGATATGCGCGGTCTTCAGTTGATCCATGTTTGTATGCTCACCTCTACGAACACCCAAAACAACTTTATCTCACAAATCCTTTTTACATCTTTCGTTGCCCAGAGCGAGGTGTACCTCGCGGCTTCAGGTAGGTCACCCTCAACCCTGGGAAACTAGCTATCTTTTAGTAATTCTCTTGTAACCAACAATATGGATAAGAGAAACCATGCATAGTGGAAGATCTTACCTTGCTCTTGGGCCTCTCTACAATTTGTCAAAATCTCGTCATAGAGGAACTACGCCCAGTTGAACTGGACCCCCTCTGTGCATTGCTCTGCCAACACAATCACAAATGTTGGCACTTTGTCGGCCCGACATTTTCTCATTAGCTTACCGGCTAACAACTGGGTCCCTTGGTCCTTGATCCTCGCTATTACGTACCCTCGCTTCCTTTTGTCCAGCTTATGTTTTCCTTCATAGCTTCTGTCAGGGCCAAGTCGCCACTCTTCCCTACTATGGCTGCGAGGTCGTTTCCTTTGATGGGCTGCCAAGAAATCTTGTGAATCAAATTGGCCGTGATGGGAATTGGCTCCTCCAGCTAGAGATACCCATCATGTACTAGGCACAACATCTTCCGGATGACAAAAATTGTGATGGGTGCATGGTAGTAGTGGGGTATCCATCGCAGATGGAGTGACCCAGCCCCCTCCAGACTGCGTAACCATTTTTTGCTTCAGTAACTTCTTTGTGGCCAACTGTGGGAAACTATTGCTATCCGTGAGGTCCCAATCTTCAAACTTCATATTAGGTACCTATCCCAATGACGAACCTTCAAACCTTATTTCATCAGGAAGGAGTGGGGTCTGGAGCGCACTCTTCGTGGCCTCCAAGTCCTTCGGTATCTTGGCTTGCCCCTTCCACAGGGAGATGTAGGGAGGTAACTTTATCGCCGAGGGCACTTGGGAGATATTCTCTGCCTCATCATCTTATGCCTCAATTTGGGTGATCAGAGCTTGCAAATCTTCCTCCTCCTCCTCTGGTTCAAGGGTGACAGCTTTGCCCTTCTCTGTCATTGACAATTTACTAAATCGTGGGTTCCATGGTGATACCCAAACTAGCCCCATTGTCTGCTTGTCTTTCTGTGGTCGTGGCGTGCATGGGGACTTTGGAACATCTAGTGTAGTTTCTGCCTCTCTAGGCTCCTCCTGGATCATATGGGGCTCTAGGGTAACTTCTGTGAATCACACTCTAATTCTGGCAGCTGTCGTCATGTCTACACTGGATCTGTTCAGCCGTGTACTCAAGGGTGGTAAGGGTGCTTAATGCTCAATGCTTTGTACTTGCTCAAATCTTAAACAACCAAGTTTTGCCTCGAGGCTACCCCAAGGGATTTTATAATATAGTTTGATTTTTAATTTGACCATTCCCTCCAATTTTGAGTCGTTAATACCTTCTTGGCGGCAGATCGTCTCGAATCTAGCTCTTAATTATTGTCTTACTTTCTTGCCACCCGCTCCTTTCTGCCTTAAACTGGACCTCTTGTCATGAACAATGACATCAACGATCACCTTCCAGCCTTCCCGCACAACAACACAGCCCCTTATGTACAATCGTGACCCCTGTGGCATACTGACCCTGCATGTAACCCCCTTCCTATGCGGCTCTCCTACAACCTTGTTTATAGTCCCGTGCTCTCTTTCAACTACTTGGAGTGCTAACACTGTGCTTCCTACAAATAGTGAAGTGGTCGGACCCGTGGTGCGACACTTCAATTTTCCTGCTAGCCCGGGTCACGGGTACCCCTCAACTACCCTTACATCCGTTAGTGCATCGTGTTCTTCTTTGTATGGTACGCTCCCCTGTTTAGTAAGGTGCGGTCACAGCCATGGTAGTAGGGCCAAAACTTCTTCTAATGTAGTAGTAGGGCTAGCTAGACCTTGTCCCATCATGCTTAGTTTCTCAATGCAGCCTGCTTGTGCAACTTTGGTTTTCTTCATCCAATATCATGCTTTTCTTCCTTAGCTGTGCCCAATCTTCGTCGAGTTCGTGATGTTTCAAGCTCCATTGCCAAATGGCTTCTTGTAACTACCTAATTCCTTTACCCAGGTCCTCGTGTCCTGTCCCAATTGTGGGAGCTGTGGTCTGGGGATTCTTCTCTACTCTCCTAGTTTCATCTCTTCTTGTCAGTGTTGGGTTCATTTCCACGCTCTAGGTTTTTCTTAAGGCCCTATTGGCCCATCAAACCGCTGGTATGCGTAGGTCCCAGTCAGTTCATCTTGCCTGGTGAACTCTGTTCATGATTCCGCATAGCTTTTTGAATGCTTCATCGTGGAATATTTGTAAAGTGCATTGTCACATCTGGTTTTGATTTTCGATCCTCAGTCTAGGATGTGCTTGCCTAGCACATGTCTGCACCCATGACACAGGTGGGCAGGCAAACTACTTCGTCCTAGCTGCCTGACTTGTGTTCGGAGCTGGGGATTTCCAAACCATAAGCGCATCCATTTTCTACATTCGCACCAGTTCCCCATAGTCTTCTGAAGTGTACTCCACCATCGTGTGGGTGTTATGCGCAAAGCCCATTCCAGCGCATTGTACCGCTATTGTTCCGATACTGCACTTTCAAATTCATCTAAGAATTCATCCACCATTGTTGTCCCATCATATGTTGGTAGTTCCCTTACCTCTGTCATCATGCAATGTAGTGATCTAATCATCATGTTGTAGTTTAGCGTTGTCACTTCATGCAACTGGTTTTGCCAGCGTTCTACTTCTTCATTTGAATCCAAAGTACAGGAACTGTCGCGTTCCTACGAGATTCTCCCATCTGCAGTCGGGTTCACCCGATCCTGGTCTTGTGCCGTTTTCTAGTAAATGTAATCTAGCTCATCGTTGTTGTCATCGTCGCACATAGGTTCAGTGTAGCACTCTCCCTCGGTTGGATCTAGCGGAACTACTATGTGTAGGGACTTTTTCTCGAATATCATCTTCCACTTCTTTATATTGATGACTCCATTCATATCAGTGGCCCAATTTATTCCTACCAACGCAGGATAAGGGTTGCTGTAATCAAGAATCTCTATTACTTCAAAGTCTGTCTGTGTGCTCGCACCTTCGATATCAACTATTACCCCTTTCAATCTCCCCATGGGAAAAATCTTCTGTTGGTTCGCCATTCGTAATTGAATAGGAGACCATTGCAACACGGGCCTGCCCATGCATTCCCATGTCTACTTTGGTAACACATCCACATCCGAACCTAGGTCTAGGATTACCTGATCCATTTCATATTTGCCAATCTGCGCGATAAATCTCATTTCCCTCCTGGTGCACAATGTATGCTTTCCTAGTTTCCGGACTACGCGCGGTTCACCCGACCCTGTGCACCTAGTGATCAGCTCTTGTAGTCATTTAACTACCGTATTTTTGTGCAGTAGCTTCATGCATGTCTCTAAAAAGGTAGTAAGCATAGAAGGATCCATTCCTAGCTCTGGTTGATCCTTATTACCTGAAGTATAGGCCTTCGTGAAGCTCTTCTTAGCTTCCATAAACGTCTCCTTTGTGCGTTCCAAGTCAAACTCAGGTTCCTTTGTAGGAGCCTTGCGAACCCATGTATCTTCCTTGGGATACTTCCATTTATCCTCCCCTATGGTTGCACCAATTCTGAGCACCATATTCAAATTTGGGTCTTTTTCGCATGGTTCAGACCTCATCATTTGAATATTTTGAGTTACAGTAGGCTGAAGTACTCCTTTCTCGCGTATCTGTACGATCAACGTAGGACAATCTACTGCTTCATGATCGAACTGAGCACAGTATGAACAAGATATTCTCATCAAGTTGGTACAATCATGGGCGTAGTGCCCTGGTCCTCCACAATTGTAAGAAATTAACTATCAGCGGCCCCTTCCTGGTCCCATTCCCCCTCATCCTTGACCTTGGCCCTGAAATCCAGCGCACACCATCCCCACGGTTGGGTCGAGGCCTCGTGTTTCTATCTGCATTCTATATGTTAGGGTCCTCTCCATCATTAACTCATATTTGCGATAAGTAAATTCGTCGTGGCCCACTGATGTACAAAAATTACAAAATAGTTGCTGGGGAGTCTGCGTATGCTTTTGCAACAAGTGACAGTTATCCGTCATGTGCTTTCCTCCTATCTAACAGATTGCGCACCATAGAGTGGGTGCCGCACTTGGCCCTGCTTGTGCCTCTCGTCTCAATGACATTGGTCCCCCTCCTGCCAAGTAGTTCACGAATACTAGATAGTGGTCTTTGTCATGGCCCTAGCCTTTGCATTTTATGCACCACACTTCTTCATGCACCTCTAGCTATGGTGCCCTATCTTGCTTCAAACTCTACATCTCCAAGCATAGATTCTATAGTTGCACATGGATTTGTTGGACTCCCAACCCTGGATCATGTATCGGTGTTTCATGCAACCTCATCACCATTTCCAATGCTTTTTCTTGGGTTGAAAGCTTCTACTGTGACAACGCCATCCTCAGGTGTGGTGTCAAAGACGCCACAAACCATGTGCAGTGTTGCGCATCCATTAGCGTCATATTAGCCTCGTGGATCATACTCTTTAGCCTCTGATCCAGATCCCAGGGGGCCTCACCTAGAAGCATCACGATTTCTTTAAATCCGATGATTGACTGCGTCTCTAATTTTGGCCAACTAAATTCTCTGTTTAGCACATTCTGGATCTCTGCTATTCCTGCATTTGGGTGATCATTAGAGTGCTTGATATACCATGTCAATGCGTGATCCTGCAGCGCGCTCACCAATGTGGTCTTCTTAATGTTGTCGTCTGTAACTCCTTGTGCTTCCCACACTACTCTTACCACGAACCAGAACTAGTCTGGATCCTCATTCCCTACTCCTCTGAATATGGGTAGCTTAATTGTGCTTGCCATGCTGAATAGTGGGTTTGGTGGAGGTGGGGTGGGTGAAGATGGAGGTGAAGTAGGTGAAGAGGGTGATGACGTAAATGGAGGTGATAACTACGGAATGTGCTGCCTTATCAAACTAACCGCACTTCTCGAAGAAACCCAAGCATTCTCTTCCTCACTTTCTCACAAAGGTGAAATTAAGGGATTGTTTCCTAATCCCTCGGTACCTTTGTAGATCTTTCTGCTCCTCGTCATTCCAAACATTAATGCATTTGCATAACCCAATTTTCACATAACAATATCTTAATCCAGGTATTCAGGGATTTAATGTACCTACCTCGTGGTCCCTTGAGAAAACGTCGTTCTACTTCGCTATAGCTCACATTCATGTCTACCATGAACTCAGTGATAAATCCCCCTATTATATGGTTGAGCCAATGGTCCACAGCTCGCGTGATCTTATCTTCTAATGCCTCTAGTTTGTGTACTAACTCGGAGTCCACACTATCGATTGATCGAGCTTGTATCCTCCCTGGCTGTTGGCTAACCTCACAATCCACTCATACAGCTCAGAAGAGAAGGATGTGAAGAAGATATTGTGGATTTCTATATATACGTAATGATCCAACCACATCTTCTTGGATATCTACGGAGTTCTGTTTTCCTATGTCATGAACTCGTGAAGCTTCTTGTCCAACCACTCTTCAATTTCCTTCTTTGTGGGATTCCAGTGTTTTGACATCAGACATCCCTTAGGCAGATCCCAGTCCTGAAAACCGAACCATTTGTTGGCTTATTGGGGCCTGACCCAGGTTTAGAAGTGATTTAGCCAAAAAAATCCCGAAACTACCGGCCCTTTTGGTAATAGTTCGTGGTGCGCGGACTGAGGTCTCACTCAAGGTAGTATGGGAGGGTGCTAGAACCAGGTTTCTGCACCCTAGGGATGTCTTGATGAAGTTTGGGGAGTTTGCGAATCGATCCTGTGTGCTTGTGCTACTCCCCGCAGTCGTCTGATCTTTGCGTAGCTCGGTAAAGAGCGTGAAGAGGTGTTGTCTAGATCCTTAATCCTGACTGTGTTATTAGTATAATCTTAACTTAATTGCATATACCCAATATTCTTATTAATCACTCAACATTCATAACAAGTGCGGTAATCATAAACATAAAAGAGATGCATAAAGATATAAAAAGCATAGACACAGAATATTCCACAATCAACTTATCTTTTATTAATCCTCTGTTTAGATACAATCCCAACTCCACCCTACGAACTCAGTCGCAGGGGTCTGTGCACATAGTTGTGGACTCTACCAAGCCTTTGCACACATAGCTATAGAGCCTCTCCCTACTACTACAACTGAAGACTTGGACTTATAGACTAAGAGTGAATTCCTCATCCAAAAGAACATATGACTTCAGACCAAAAACTACCTTTTACACTTAGAGCCTCGCTCTATTTATACAATCCCATGGTCCGCGGACCATGGGTAGGCCGACACATTCTATATTAAATTACATTATTTTAGGGTAGACAACCCTAGACTCTTGCACTCTGCACCCGTGTTTTGTAGGGTCTTTACATTAAATTGACCAAAACTCGAGCTGCAAGCCCCAAAAACCCGCTATGGGGGGGATCCGTTGCCCAACAAGAAGAGTCGTGTAGTAAAGTTGATTTGTTAAAAGGGAGAAATAATATTCAAAATGGAATGAATGCTCAGGAAAAAACATCAGGGAAAATGTGAAGAGGCATATGAAGCATCTCTTGTTGAGGATCTAGGTGAAGATTTCCATTTGCCTATCAATCATAAATCGATTGAAAATCTAGATACTAACAATTTGGAGCAGGCATATATAGACACGCAGTTAACATCCTCAAATATTGGATTCAGGCTATTGCAGAAAATGGGATGGAATGGGAAATGATTAAATTTGTTCAGATTGCGGATGCCCAAAGGTCACAACAAGAACAAGAGGACTCTTGTTTTGTCCTAGCCTCTGGCATAGTAAGAACTGCAACATATCTTGTAGTGCAGGATCAACGAAAGAAATTAAAGTTTGGCTTTGCAACCAAGGCTACTCCTTCTAAGACTTCTTCAAGCGCTACCTCCAAGAAAGAAAAAATCTATTTCCAAAGTGTCATCAGTTTTCAGGAATGACAATGATAAAGAATCATAACTAGATATGGCATTATTCGGATCTTTGTGGGAACCGATGGCAAGTATTTTAGCCATGAAATCAACAGCATTGAGTGTTTGAAGGAGAGGTGGTAGTATTAAAAAAATTCAACGAAAAAATGGAAAATATTTCAAGAATCCAAGGTATCTATAGGGTGCATGTGGGAGATGATCGATCAATTTCTCAAAAAATCCCAGATTTATAGCAATGGTTCCAAAACAAACTTCGACAGGAAATCCAACTTGTGGCATCAAATCAATTGTTCTGTTTTGATGAGATTTAATTAGATTATTTAGTTATAATTTTAATTTATGTTATTTGACCACAACACATATTAGGTTTTGATTTTGATTTTAATTAGTTTGATTCCTATGTTTAGGAAATCAAAATTAAGATGTAATATGGTATATGGAGGAGAATTTTGGAAGATGTAAGGGTTGATTTTTGCAGCAGAGTGAGGCTGCTTTGGACTATGTAAATATTTTCCTGAATATTATTTTAATGGAGCAGTTTCTACCCTTTAGATTTGGGATTCATCACATTGTTTAATGTCCAGCATGTTTTTCTTGTAAATTCACTTACATACTTTGTTTTTTTTGCTAATTATTGTTACAACATTATCTAAGGGAAATGTTAGGAATCCATCCATGCATGATGCTCCTTTCACAATGATTTTGTTGTTAAATGTAGTGGTTATCTTTGCAGAATCCATCCTCTATTAGATGCTCTATTAAGTAACCATGTGTTTCTCTTTCTTTTAAAGCTACCACTGGAGATTCATCCCTGATTGATGCCTGCAGGGCAGCGGGCTTTTTCCTCTATTCTTCTCTCATTTACATCTTTGCCTGGCTTAACATTGCACTTACTTTGGCAAAAGTTTTCCTATAGAAACTGGCCTCGATTCCATAGCCCAATACTCCCTTCTCTCGCTGCTTTCAGCCCAAAACTTTCAAACAAATCCCCGCGCTTTATAGCTAGCCTAAGATTCATTTATTGTAGCCACCCTTTGTTGGCAAAGAGAGAGCCCTCTCTGGTCTGGAAAGGCTAGGTGCCAAATAAAAAGCTTGGTCTGTGGTTACCTCAGAATTTCCTTCTCTCAGCCTTGAGGTTCATTCTAAGTGCTAACATATTGGCGTTATTTCCAGGGATGAGGTGGCATATCTTCTCCGGGAAAAATCATTGAAGTTGAATTTCTAGTTGTTGATGGTGGACAACAATCAGACATATGAAGGCTGAAACATTCACCTAGTGACTCCAACTCAATCTAGAGATTCCAGTGCTCACTAATCTGTTCATGTACTAAAATATGATGGTAGGGTATGTGGAAAACCATGCGTTTTGTGAATTTTTAAAGAAGTTAGAGATCAGTTAGTGGATATTGAAATAGATGAGGTATTTGTAATTATTGTGCTTCAATATTTGAGATCTCCAAAGTTTCCTCCTAAAGGTAAAACTAGTTTCTTTGAGTTGTTAAAAAAATTGAGAAGGAGATTGAGTATTTAAATGATCAGATCCAACCATATGAATTCCAAGATCCCAAAACGTTCTTGGAAACTCTCCCTCCTTCAAAACAAGAAACAATAGGGCTGCCCGTGGATGTTTGCAATGAAAGTTTGCAGTTGGAAGCATATGTTGAGGAGTTATGGCAGCATACATGGTCTGGTTTCTATGATCTTGTTGTTTCATATATGGAATATTTTTTTAGTTTGAATGACAAACGAAATTGTCTTTTACACAGCTAAAAGAATTGTGTGCATGTATGGCTGTCAGCATTTCCAATTGTGTCCTGGTTCAAGCACTCCCTAGCATCATCGTTGCCACAACTTCTTGATTGGTTGGTCTGGCATTACAACATTACTTGATCTATCAATTTTGTATCAGAGTAGGGTGGGTTTGTAAATGAATAAGCTGCCCAAGGCAACATTTCAGTTTCTGGTATTTGTTTATGTACAAATTGCAATATGTATATTTTTTTGGATTGGTATAAGTTGTTTTGGGTTTACAGCTATTTGTGACTGTATTTCCCAATGGATGAGACACTTAGCCTACAGTGTTCTTGACACCTCCAAGGAGCTGCCATCCCCAATAAGGCCAATGTTAGTTCCAGTGTTCGCGACCTATCACCAGTGATCAAAATGCACTTTTACTAGGTCTGGTTTTCAGAGATGTTTTCCACATGAGATTTACTGCGAAAAAATTGATAAGTGTGTTCATCATAAGTGGCTTGGAAAGATCTTTCCAACAGTATATCACACTCCCGAAACTAGCTTCTGGATCAGAAGATATGACCAAATGAATAATTGGCTCAAAGATCAACTAGTGCAACAATTCACATATTTAATGATCCTGAGGAAGCTAGGAGATGCCAATGGCTGGTTTTGTGGCTGCATTGTGATAGATAAGGAGAGAACATAACATCTGGGGTCATAGATGTCTGCCATGCTGCTAATCCTTATCTCAACATATGGCGAGCTTGTTTCTCTGCTTTGATTGAAAGGGATATCCATGAATCTGTGCAGAGGTTAGCCTGTCCAAATTAGTTTTTTACAGATGCAGTTGATGCCAAATAGGCTATTGATCCTGGAATAGATTCCTCTATGGGATGGCTTGAATCTATAAGCTCTGGTGCTCGATGTTGCCACTAGCCAGCTCATCCCTCTGTCTCGTCTGCTCTGTTTGCTATTCTCTGTGTTCAATCCTTTCTGGGTTCACTGTCCACCTTTGTCGTCTCTCGACTTTCTCTATGTCTACTTCCACTTGATTTGACTGTCTCTATTCATGGCTTTTAGCCATTCGTCCCCACGCCCATTTAGTTCCTCTTCTGCCTCTGTCAATTCACCTTTTGCAGCTGCGCTTGGAGTTCCCTATTCGGCGTCAGCATAAATGCTCAGGGGGTGGCGACGTGTCCCCATCTGAACAACACTAGCCTCCTCATCGGTTCGTTTCTTAAGTTACGTCGTGGATGCATTCTTCCTCCACCATGGAAGTCAAACTCCATCGGGCACAATCTCAACCGTCTGATCTAGGTCCCCCAGATCCAACGTTGTACGCACGTCCCACATGGTTGACCTGCTCGACTGATAATTCGCGATCAACGGCGGTTTTCTTTCACCTCCCCCACCACGTGTCGATCTTTAAGTGGGATCACTCCGCTTTATCCAAAACTGTTTACCGTTTGAGGGTGCCCCGATCAATACCGCTGGTTTCTAGAGCACAGGTTCCACCTTGTACGATTAGCGCTTTTTTCCTTTCCCGCCCACGGTTCTCCAGTTTGCCATGCATCCACGTGCTTGGGCTTCCCCCATTTTAGCCCTGTTCACCCAAATCGCGCATCAAAAATCACCTCCTTTTCCCGATCCGGGGCTCCCAGGGGCTACTTTTACCTCCTGCACAGTCTCCATGGGCCTCAATTAGTGCGTTTTGATCGAGGTCCTCATTGTTCCACGCTGGCTGTCATTGCCATTGGTTCAGGGTGTTTTTGGTCGCTGTTTTTGGAATTTTTAGAGATTCGTCCCGACTTGATACAGTCATGGTTCTTTGCTAGTCTTTGATGGATCTAATTCGGATCACTCAATGACTACATGACAACAGGACAATCTTAGTGCTCCAGGTAGTTACAAGGGAGTGCAGGACTATAAACTACACTGCCCACTTTTGGGAGCTATGCGATAAAGGGGATGCATGGAAGAGGGTGATTTCACAATACTAGAAGTGATGCAAAGGGAGCTGCGCTATGAAAGGAGCTACCACATAACATAGCCAGAAAATGACCGTTAGGGTCACTATTCATGATTCGAAAGCCATGTGGTTAAGAGGAGTGGGGGGGGGGACAATTCAGGCTGAAATATTTGGAGATATGTCACTAATTCAGCATTAATGGATGGATTTTGGGGGGAATGGTTAAATTTGAATTCAAAATATCCTATAAGTTACGTGTGGTTGTCCAACAGAGAACAATTTGCATCCTTAGAATTTTTGTGTTGTGTTGTCTGTCGCTTATGAATCGCAAGCTTTTCAAGGATTTGGTCGCAAGATCTATGTTTGATAATCTACCCAAAGACACCCAACAATTTATTCGCATCACTATGTTAGGACCAGGAGAGACTACAAGCACTGAAGGAACTGTTGCCTCCTAAGGAGTGGCCCCAGAAGTTGTCAGCATGGAAGCTCTGGCTCTTGTTCTTATGACACTGAGGTCGTCTAGGCCGAAGCCTACACCAGCGCGCCCGACCCACAAGCCGAAGAAAGATAAGCAGAAGAGGCCAATGCCAGTGCATGAGTCACCTAAAAAGCACTCTACTAGCTAGGCACAAAAGAAGGAAAAGCAACCTGAGAAGGTTGTAGACTTGGAGGCCGACGAGGGCGTTGAAGATATCAATGATGAGGGCATGGATCCCATCTCCAAGTTTCCAGAGTATATCCCTACGCATAAAGGAAAGGTGAAGGTCACAAGGACCCCGACATGGAGAAATTCATCATTCACATGTTCCTGTTGCTAGAAAATATAACCTTTGAAGGTATGGGCTTGGCAAGGGTTTCCCTTTTAAAGATGGAGGACTGGGAATTGGATGACCATGAGAGGTTCCCCCACCTCACGATGAAGAATTACATGAAATAGGTGTATTAAAAAGAATCTAGTGTCACTGCTTTGGAGCTAGTTGAGTGGATTCGCTGAGAAAATCAATCGGGGTTGCTGAAACTGCTGTGGGTGCCCCACTATCATCGCTCCAACATCAATATCACCTGCATAAAGCAACTGCTGACTTTGGTGCATGATGGGTGTTTATGGCTTGATGTGGTTATCCCCATCATAGACATTCTTATCCACTGGATCATGCTCCTACCAACAAAAGGCTTGAATCTAACCAAGGAGTTTGGCAGAAAGATAAGTGAGCGGGACTTGACAGAGAAGATGAAGGTGAAGTTTGAGCTTATCAAGAAACTGTATGGGTACTCCATAACATCCATCAACAACCCCGTGGTGAAAATTGCAACACAAATATTAGCTGGTAAGGTCATGAGGAGGTGCCACACAGATGAGGTTCCGATGCCCGTGATCTCATTAGCTACACAATGTGTGGAGGGTGTGCAGTTCAACTGCTCACACTATCTATGTAGCGAGTTCCTTGTGAATTTTTGTGAGGCTCAAGATGAGAGTAAGAGCTTCCACTATGTGTGGTTGTTGCTCTCTATTATGCTGGTTGCCTGGGAATTACCGGAGGATAGGCAGTTCCCCCATTGGAGGCAAGTTTGCCAGAGGCTGCATCGTTTACCTCCCTTTGGGCCATGAAGGACCCATAGTGGGTCACTGAGACAATTTTTTTGGGGTTTTTATGGAGTCGAGCATTCACATGGCCATCAAACAGCAACCACGCTTGTCCCCAACCATGTATGAGAAGTTGTTGGAGTACACGAAGTTCAAGGTAGACTTCCACCGCGTGTATATTAGGGCGCGAAAGGATCTAGAGCAGAAGTGGTTTGATCTACCATATCTTGCCACAGATGATGCAATTCAGGAAGTTATCAAGCGATGTCCAGCATATTGGAATTCTTTGTCTAACTTGGCCATAGGTACCAACAAAGGCGCGGGGAGTTCTATGGAGAAGAAGAAGGAGGCAGCGAAACAGGTGATCTAGAAGTTGGCAACAAAATGAAGGAAGGAGGCTGAGGATAAGGCCCAATTAGAAAAAGAGCACGTTGTAAAGTAGCAGGCTGAACAAGAACAACGTGACTCCGAGTGAAGTGGTAAATACCCTTCACCCCAGACCAAGGAAGAAGAGTAATCAGCGTAGGGTGGTGGTGGCGATGAAGGACAGAGCACTACATTATGGGTCAAGAGGTACAAAGAAAACCAAATAGAGGAGCCCTAAAAGAAGTCCAAGGAGACTAAGCCACCACTAGATCCCATTACATTGACAGAGGGTGACCTCGATGAGATTAGGGATAAATTGTGTGACACCATCACTGAGCTATTGCAACAATTTGAACAACAACGCCTGTAGTCATTAGGTACTATTCAGAAGGATCTGCATGAACTACACATCCAAACCAGCAAGATACAGGTGGGAGCAGGTTAGGTGGGCACTGCACAAATGAGCCTGGCACCAGGGACAAGTCAGGCTACAGAACTTGTCAGGTCATTAGACCTCAAGACAATCGCGATACCAGAAGGGTCCTTGAGTGCGAAATCAGCTAATGACAAGGTCATCGTAAGCACTCTGAAGAATATTGGCCTCAATGTTACAATGCTCCCCAACGAATATCTTCACGCATTACAGACTGGTGTGACAGCAAAATTGAGAGCATGGGAGTAATGCGCCCTCAATTTAATCAATGAGTACAGGGTGAAAAATGAGAAAATGTTCACTGAAAAGACAAAGGCCCTGAAGGAAAAGGAAACAATCCAGGCATAGAGTGCTGAGCTGGCAGTCGCGGTTTTAGAGGCATGTTGCACAGTGCTGGAGTTGAACATACCTGAGGAGGCACTGCTCAAGGCCAAGATCTGGAAACTTACTGCAGGTGTTTGCGATGCTAAGACAGAGGTGGCCAAAGTTCAGTTCTAGCTTAATATGAAAATCACCAAACTGGAGCTTAAATCACAACCTTCGACTCCACCAGAAGTTAGGGAACAATGCGACGTTGCTGTCAAGGAGGGGATAACTACTGTGGATGCCACGGTGGATGATTGTAAAACTTTGTTTGAATAGGCCATGGAAGTGGTGACGAGCTTGTAGGAGGATCCCACTATGCATATACTGAATACCGGGATCCGTGAGCTCCAGCAGTTGTACGACGATGCACACCATTGCTACAACACAACGCCTCGCTAAATTGCAGGAGGCAAAGAAGCTCCTTACATAGGTAGAACCCGCACAGAAAAAGGAAGTTGTCCTTAAGGCTAGGTTGGGTCCTTAGTTGGATGAATCCTACCTAATCTCAACCAACATAAAGGAAAAGTTGGCGAACTTGCAGCTTATGCAATAGAAAATCAAGCGAGCTGGTGAAGGACCAGCCACAGAACAACTAGTGGAGCAAGTCAAGCAGGCAACCACGCAAAGCAGGTTTGAAGTAGTAGTTGTATAGGTTGAGCTGGGGGATGTTCGTAGCAAGATCACCACACTAGTTGAGTGACTCGAGGGTGAATCACGACCTTTGTGGTACCCTAGGGTCAGTTTTGGGGCAAAATCCCAAGTTTTGATGTCAAAAGATGAAAAGTCTCCATAAATTATGGTTGCAGAGCACGGAACTATTTAAGAGTCAAAAAGGGTTTTTACCCCCCTTTATGTAAAGTTGAGTCAGCTTTTGAGATCTACCCATGGTCTGTGGACCATGGGTTTGTATAAATAAGTGTGTCTTAGAGAGTCTAAGAAAAGAAGTAAAAAAGTTTGTCTATGGGTATGAGAAAAGAAGCCTAGCACAAAGACAGAAGCCTTAGAGGAGGGAAAGGCTCTGTAGCTGAGTGTGCAGAGGCCTAGAGTAGTGTCCGTAGCTGAGTGCGTGGACCCCTACAACTGAGTGCGCAAGGAAATATTGAGTCTATAAACCTATATTAAAGATCAATAAAGAAGATTATTGTAGAAATTCCTGTGTTTAGCTCTTTACTTCTGTTATATATGGTTGTGATACATGCTGTGATGGAATGATGTCTTTATAAAATAATGATGTATTGATGCCTGAATTTACTTGATCCATCTTATTATTTAAACTAATGTTAAGTGATTACGTGAAGATCATAATACTGTTTGTTAAAGTTATCAAACTCTTAGGTGGATTTGAGTAAATATTGGTCTAAAATAATTCTATGGTGCATGTAAGTAGCTAATTCGTTGTTCAGGGTCCACAAAAGCCAGTTGTAGGCCTTTACAGAGGTATATAGGCCGATTCAAGGAAGTTACTTCCATAAGCCATAAGAGCTTAAAGATCTACGTGAAGTCAGATCTAGGTCACAGAAGGACATCACACTGATCTCTGGGTGTAGAAACTTGGTTCCAACACCCCCCCATACTACTTCAGGTGAGACTTCAGTCCACACACCACGAATTGATGCCAAAAGGGCCAGTAGTGTTGGGATTTGTTTGCACAACTAAATCTCAACCTGGGTTAGGACCCCCTAAGCCAACATAAACCATGACTTTAGATGCATATTTTAGAGGCCAAATGGTGTTAATGAATTTCCTTCCCTTTGCCTATTGTTGAATTTTTTTTTGTATTATCATCTCCAACTTGTAGCCATATTGCCCTAATTTTAAGCCTCCATGTTTCTTCTTTAGCTTCCAATAATCTCATTTTGGCTATCTATAAATGTATGCAATGCAATTTTGATTAATTTGATGCATAACCCCCACCACCAGGCTTCTCTAGTTGTTCCAATTCATCTTTAGTATTTTTTAGATATTTCACATCTCTCATCCTTTTCCCTTTCAACCACTCCAAAGTATTCATTTTTTTCTTGTTAATATTTTCATTAAACTATGACACAATCAACCGGTCCTCCCTAAATTCACAAGGGCACCAATTATCCACTATCAAATTTCTAAATGCCTCCTCCTTTAACTAGGCCATGTTGAATTTAAAGGGAGACTTAGGTTTATTAATATGACTAGCTAGTTCCATGTATATAGGATAATGGTTAGACAAACTATGATCCTACCCATTGTCTGAAATGAGAGAATTTTTCCAAGAGGGGCTCCCGAATCATGAATCGATCTAACCTTCTCGCAATAATAACTTCCCCCACCCACTGATTTCTCCATGTAGGCATGATCCTAGCCATGTAAATGTCAATTAGATTATGGGAGTTAAGTATATGAGAAATTTAATTCAAGAGAGAGCCCATGTGAGCATGATCCCCTCAACATTCAACCCTTCATAAGGAGAATTTCAGATCCCCCCAAAAATTAGGTAATCAAAATTCATAAAGGATTTATCCATAAGATCGTTCCAAAAAGTTTCTCTATTATGGCATGGACCATAAATATTGACTATCCTGAAATGAAATCCAAATTCTTCAGAAAATATATCTGCTGCAACAACAAAATGATATCCCCAAACATTTATCAACTTCACAATTCTACATTTTATACCAATAGCCACACCCCGTAAATGTCCCCTCGCATCAATTGCAAAAAATGACCAGTACTTACATAATACTTTGAAAATGTGCTCAACATCATTTCTAGAACCAAATGTTTCCTGTAAGAAGATAATATCAATATTGTTTGACATGATCAAATGCTTCAAATATAGCTTCTTGGAGGGGCTAACTAATCCTCATCTATTGAGAGAGATCCACTTCATGATTTATAGAGAAGTGAGGTGTTCCTTGCTCTAAATACCCCTTCCAACGATAATTGTATCCTAGTTGCAATATCTTGATAGACCCAAATAATGGCTTTATAGATGTGAAATTGATGCCCATGAAAGATTTTTGGAATCCTAGATGGGGAAAGGGGGCCTCATCCTTTCCTAGGTCCAGACAGGTTTACAGTTCCACTAGAGGATTTGGACAGAGATATGAGATTATATCTATGACCCTTTTCCAACTCCGAGGAATCATCATCTTTTTGAAAATGCAACAGGAAATTCCTTATTTAATTTTCCCTTGTATTAAATTAGGAGAAAATTGAAATTCCACATCACAAGACAATTTTAACGAGTTAACTAAGTTGTTATCATTCAGTTAGATTAGGTAATCCAAATTGAGGGATTAACTCAAGTTGTGTACAATTATTCCTAAATTTTAGGAGCCTAGGTTGAGTTAATTTCAATTGTAACAATTTAATTCAGTTAAATTGAGTTAAGGTTAGTTAAACTAGTTCCAATTATTGGAGGAACTAGTAGGAGGTCTAGCAATGGGGTGTAGCTTCAATGTTCAACCAGTTAATTGATCAATTAGCCTTAATTAACTCATGCATGCATGAAATTTGAGTTACCCAGTTGAGACTGGAGTTCAAGGGAAGTGTACTATCAATTGTATGCTTATACAAGTTGTACAGGTGGTGCACGTAGTCAGAGAAGGACCTACGGGGGTTGTGCAATTCTAATTGGGAATTTCCCTAATTAATAGGGGGCTAATTCCTTGAGAAACAACACAAGGAAATAGGGAATTGGGTAGGCTTGGATTTGGTTAAGTATTGACGAGAGCTTGTCTAGGAAGAGTTAGATAGATTATACTAGTGCAGAGGTTGCTTGAGCTTGAGAAAGTATTGCATTTCTTCTCTATTTTCTGACTAATGCAATACATATAGGAAGGGGTTTTGAGCAGTTTCTTTCCCCTTAGTTAATCTCTAAGACTTTGTGATTGAATCTTATCTCATGTTTATGTTGTGATTTCTCAATCGTTTAATTATTTCTGCTAATAAGTAGAGTAGATTAAGTATTTTGTTTTAGAAAATCACAAAAGCAGTGTGAATCTACAATGGAGCTCTAGATAGTATCAAAGTAGGAATCATATTAGAATAGAAAAATTCAAGTTTGTATTTGTAGGAGAATTGAATTTGTAGTATCATTCTTCAGATATAGCAAGATGTCATTCTATATATTGAGACTTGAGTATGCCCTTGATGGTAGCTTGAATATATTGATTGGAAGGACAAGATGGAGACAGTGTTGGAAGATAACGGGTTGAAGGAATTCATAGACAATGATATTCCTAGGCCACCAAAAAATTATGCTCAAGATCTTGTAGAGTGGAAGAAATGTGTGGTAAAGGCAAGGAGGATCATTCTAAAAGGAGTTCAAGATAATATTGTCTTGAATATCCATAGGAAGGATACCCCATATGTAATGTGGAAAGCCTTGATAGACTTGTTTCAGAATGACAATGACCACAGGAAGATGGGACTGAATGACAATATTCATAAGATCAAGATGGAGAAGGGCAACACAATACCACAGTACTTGAGTAGGTTCACCCAATGTCGGGATGAACTTGGGAGTGTTGGTATTAAATTTTTAGAAGATGATCTGGTAAGCCTAACACTTTTAGGCCTTCCCAAAAGATGGCATAATTACCAGGATTCTGTAAATGTTAGGGAGAATCTACCAAATTTGGAGCGATTTTGGTTTGATGTAGTGCATGAAGAAATAAGGTGGAACACTAGAGACGGTACCTCATTTAAGCATGATGATGGGGATAACTATGCTTTGGATGGAAAGGAAATGAAAGGGAGAAATCCCAATCCAAAGGGGATTCCAGTCAGAGCGACAAGAAGAAATACCTTTCGAATATCAAGTGCTTTCACTGTCATGAACTGGGACACTATGCCACGAAGTTTCCACATAGGATGGCATGTAAGAAGCCCTCATGAGGAGTGGCAGGTGAAGCTCTTGCTTCACAATTAAAAATTGATTTCACCGTCATCGCTTGTATAGTGAGCACTATGATGGGTAGTGTGTGGTATCTAGATAGTGGAGCCTCATTCCATATGACATGAAATTGAGAATTATTCAATGACCCGGAGGAGATGGAACTCCAGATGCACATAAAAATGCGAGATGATGAAATGTATAGTGTCACCGATATTGGTACAACTACTTTTCAAAGGGAGTCTTGCTCCCATCTCAAATTAAAAGATTTGATGTATGTTCTAGGTCTGAAGAAGAATATTGTTTCAGTTGCTATGTTGGAAGACCATGGCTATGATGTGATATTTAGAAAAGGAAAGGATTTCCGTAGACACATCACTGCAAGATAGGTGAAGTAGATTAGGGTTAAAGTGAAGAACCTCTACAAATTGGATGTAGAAGACTATGCAAAATTGAGCACAAAAGTAGAGAAGATGCAGAGTCGAGACAACAATGAATTATGGCATCGAATATTGGGCCATTTACACCATGGAGCCTTAAAGATCATGCACCATATTTCTACATGAATTCCCAAGCATGCATTGGAGTATAGAGATACATGCAAAGGGTGTACAATGGGGAAGTACATGAAAGCCACCTTCAATGAGAGGGATAGTAAAGCACAAGAAATCCTTGAAAGAGTTCACTTAGATGTGTGTGGACATTTCTCGACAACCTCTAGGGGGAAGCACATGTATTATGTTATATTTGTAGATGATTTCTCCCAGAAGTGTTGGATCTTATTCATCTAGAAGAAATACCATACATTCTCCAAAAATTTTTAATTTAAAGAACTTTTTGAGAAAGAGATTGATAGGAAAGTGAAGGCTCTCAGGAGCGACAATGGTGGAGAATATGTGTCAAATGAATTTAACAAATTTTGTGCAAAAGAAGGAATTCAATAGGAATTGAAAACACCTCACAAACGATAGTAGAATGGGGTGGTTGGGGGGAAGAAAATAAGTATTGTGGGAGTTGCACGGACCATGTTGCATGATCAGAGCCCACCACTACACTTGTGGGATGAAGCATGCAACGTAACTTCTTATTTTCAGAACAAGAGTCCTCAGAGGATTCTTGGCATGAGTACACCAGAGGAAGATTTTTCAAGGAATAAACCAGATGTGTCACACTTTAGGATCTTTGGATAATCAGTTTACTTTAATGTTTCCAAGGATGCAAGGAAAAATATAGAGCCCACAGCTGAGTTGGGAATATTTTTGGGGTACAATGATACACCTCACAACTATTGTGTGCACTTGCCATCTCTCAGGATAACAATTTTCAAAAGAGATGTGAAGTTTGATTAAGTATTACCTTGAGAGGGTGCTTTAGTTTCATTTCGATCAGGAGATTTTGGCTCCAAACAAGGAACCTTAGGAAGTTGTGGATTAGCCACAAGCATAGGTAGAGAGAGAGGAGACTTCCACTCAAGTAGATACATCTATATATGGAAGGAAGCACACTAGAGAAGATGAAATATTTTTGCATGATGCTAGAGAGAATGTGGGAGCACCCACACCACAACGTAAGAAGAGGAGGTCACGAGATTGGTACACTGGCTTCGTGGCTCTGATGAGTGAGCTTGTAGATACTGAGCCATCCTCATTCGAGGAAGCAATGTAGAAACTAGTATGGGTTGATTCCATGGTATAGGAGTATGACTCCATTATCAGAAAAAATGTTTGGGAAGTGGTCCCAAGACCATAAGACAAGTTAGTGATAGGTTCCAAGTGGATCTACAAGGTGAAGCAAGAAACATATGCAAGTATAGAGAAACACAAGGCCATATTTGTCACCAAGGGGTTTTCTCGGGTGGAGGGTATTGACTATGAGGAGAACTTTTCTCCAGTTGCAAGGCACTCTTCAATCAAATCAATTCTATCTCTTGCAGCGCAAATGGGATGGAAGATACATCATATGGATGTGAAGACAATGGTCCTCAATGAAGTGATTGAGGAAGAGGTGCACATTGAGTAGCTAGAAGTATTTGATACCTTTGATAGAGAATCTCATGTGTGTAGACTCAAGCGAGCATTATATGGATTGAAACAAGCACCTTGTGCTTGGTACACCAGGATCGACATTTATCTCACCCAGTTAGGATTCAACAAAAGTGAAGAAAAGACAAACCTTTACCATATTGTTGTTGAAGGTAAATTATTTATTATAGTATTATATGTTGATGATTTAATTTTAACCAGTGATGAGAAGTTGATCAAGTCTTGCAAAAAGGATTTTGCAAGAGAATTCCAGATGAAGGACTTGGGGCTCATGCATTAGTTCCCTAGTATTGAAGTATGGCAAGGAGATGGGGAAATGTTTGTCTCTCAGAGAAAGTATGGCAACAATATACCGAATAAGTTCCACATGGAGAGAAACAAACCCATGGAGACTCTTCTAGTAGGGAATTGGAGGAAGTAAGATGATACTTCTGGTGAAGTAGTGGAGGCTACCAAGAAGAAAAACACATGTTGAGATACCTCAGAGACACCACTTAACTTTGTCTTTGGTACACACGTATAGAGGGAGTGAAGTTGCAAGGCTTCATAGATGTAGATTGGTGGGTAGTCCACCAGACAGGAAGAGCACATCAAGAGGAATTTTCAGTGTTGGGTCAACAAAAATTTCTTGGTACAATAAGAAGCAACAATCTGTTGCACTCAACTCAACAAAGGAAGAGTACATGGCTACTAACCAAGCAACATGTGAGGCTATCTAGATGAGAAAGGTCCTTGTTGGCTTATTTGGTTAGATGATGAATCCTACAATGATTTACTGTGATAACCAGAGTTGTATAAAACTCTTTGAGAATCCAATTTTTCATGATCAATCCAAGCATATCGAGATCTGATATTACCATCTACGAGATTGTGTATGGAGGAGAATCATGTTATTGGAGTACATTCCTACAGAGGAACGCGATGCATATATTTTGAAAAATACGTTGTCAAGATGCAAATTAGAGTTCCATAAAGGCAGGCTTGGGGTAGCATATAATCCCTTTCTTGTTACGAGGGAGTGTTGAAAATGCAAAAATAAATTCCTAATTTAATGTTCCCTTGAATTAAATTAGGAGAAAATTGAAATTCCACATCACTAGAAAACTTGAATGAGTTAACTGAGTTGTTAGCTCTCAGTTGTCTTAGTTAATTCGAGTTGAGGGATTAACTTGAGTTGTATACAATGATTCCTAAATTTTAGGAGCCCAAGTTGAGTTAATTTTAGTTGTAACAATTTAATTCAGTTAAATTGAGTTAAGGTCAGTTAAACTAGTTCCAAATGTTGGAGGAACTAGTAGGAGGTCTAGCAGTGGGTTGCAACTTCAGTGTTCAACTAGTTAACAAGTCAATCAACCTTAATTAACTCATGCATGCATGAAATTCGACTTACCTAGTTGAGATTGGAGTTCAAGGGAAGTTTACTATCAGTTGTATAATTATATAAGTTGTACAAATGGTGCATGCAGTTAGAGAAGGGCCTACAGAGATTACAGAATTCTAATTGGGAATTTCCCTAATTAGTAGGGGGCTAATTCCTTAAGGAACAACACAAGGAAATAGGGATTTCGGAAAGCTTGGATTTGGTTAGGTATTGAATATAGCTTGTCTGGCAAGCAATGAGATAGATTATACTAGTGTAGAGGTTGCTCGAGCTTGAGAACAGATTGTATTTCTTCTCTATTTTATGACTAATGCAATACAAACAGGAAGGGGTTTTGAGCAGTTGATTTCCCCTTAGATAAATGTTTGAGCATATGTGATTGAATCTTGTCTCATATTTATGTTGTGATTTCTTGATCGTTTAATTATTTTTGCTTATAAGTAGAATAGATTCAAGTATTTTGGTTTAGAAAATTACATAAGCAGTTTGAATCTATAGGGAATTTCCACACAATTAACACAGATAAGTATGGAACAAAAGATAGTAAACATACAAGTATGGAGTTTATTGGGCGGGATAGTACCCCAAAATTTTGTGTTGAAACAAATACCCTAGAATCAGAAGAAGCAATAAAAATGGGCATATAGACATGATCCATAGATAAATTGATACAAGTATAAGGGGGATTAGAGGAAGGAATACCTGTTTGAGAAGAGGGTGTGTTGAAAATGACAAGAAGAAAAATTTGATTTAATTTTCCCTTCAATTAAATTAGGAAAATTGTAACTCCATATTACAAAACAACTTGTACAAGTTAACTAACTTAGTTTCACTTAGTTAAGTCGAGTTGAAGGCCTAACTTGAGTCATGTAAAGTGGTTCCTAAATTTTAGGAGCCTAGGTTGAGTTTAATTTGAATTTTAATAGTTTAATTCAATTACACTGAGTTAAAGTTAGTTAAACTATTTCCAACTGTAGGAGGAGCTAGTAGGAGGTCTAGCACTGGGTTGAAACTTTAGTCTTCAACCAGTTAACTGATAAATCAAACATAATTAACTCATGCATTCATGAAATATGAGTTACCCAATTGAGATTAGAGTTCAAGGGAAGTGTATTATTAGTTGTATAATTTTACGAGTTGTACATGTGCTGCATGTAGTTAGAGAAGGTCTTATAGGGATTGCACAATTCAGGATGGGGATTTCCATAATTAATAGGGGTATAATTCCTTGATAAACAATGCAAGGAAATAGGAGTTTGGTAGGCAACATGATGGGCTAAGTATTAGCCAAAGTCATCTTGTGATGCAGTGAGATAGATTATACTTGTGCAAAGATTGTTCAGGTTCAAAAAGCATTGTATTCCTTCTATATTGTTATGGTCTAATGCAATATACAGATAGGAAAGGGTTTTGAGCAACAAACTTTCCCCTTAGATAAATATTTGAACATATGTGATTGAATATTGTCTCATGTCTATGTTGTCATTTCTCAATCGATTAATTGTTTCCGGTGATGAGTAGAGTAGATTCACGTTTTTTTGTTTTAACAAATTACATAAGAAGTTTGAATCTAAAAGGAATTTATACATTGTATCAGAGTGAGAATCACAATAGAAGATAAGAGAATTCGATGCTTGTGCAGGAGGTTCGAATTACAGCATCAGTGGTGCAGATTTTCTCTAGGACTGAGAGGATGACTTCCACCAGGCTTAGGCTCAAGTATGATATGGAAGGAACCACAAATTTTGTGGCATGGAAGATCTGTATGAAGGTGGTATTAGATGATAACAGGCTACTAGGTTACATCAAGATAGATGTAGTAAGACCCCCAACATATGAAACCTAGGATCTCGTTTAGTGGAAGAAGGATGTGGCTAAAGTGAGGAGAATCCTATTGGAGGGAGTTCAAGATCATATAGTCTTGAATCTCCATGGGAAAGAAACTCCATTCACTATGTGGAAACATTGAACAACTTGTTTGAGAACAACTGTGACCAAAGGAAGCTGACATTGAAGGAAAAGTTTCGTATAATCATGCTGCAAAAGAATGACACAATTCTGTTGTACCTGAGAAAGTTTACACAGTGTCGTGATGAACTTGGCAGGGTCAGTGTGAATTTCCATGAAGAATATTTTGTAGCTCTAGCTATGTTGGGTCTTCCCAAGAGCTGACACAATTATCAAGATTCCATGAATGGTAGAGACAAACCACCCAGTTGGGAGCGATTATGGTCTGATCTAGTGTAGGAATAAATAAGGCAGGACAACCAAGATGGGACCTCATCCAAAGAAGATGAAGAGGACCTTGCATTATTTAGCAAAGGACATAAAGCCAAGGGAAAGAAGTCCCGAGAAAAGGGGAGAAAGAATAAATAATTTTCCAACATCAAGCATTTTCACTGTCATGAATTTGGGCACTATGCCACAGAATGTCCACAGAAGAAGGCAAGCAAGAAGGAGACTACAATAACAACAATAGGTGAAGTTCTAGCTTTAGAATTGAAGCTTTATTTTACTCTCATTGCATGCATGGAAATCACAATAATGGGAAGCATGTGGTATCTCGAGAGCAATTCCTCATTCCATATGATGGGGAAATCTCTTCAATGATTTGGAGGAGAAATACCTCAAGGATAACATTAAGTTTGGAGAAAACGGGAGGTATAACGCGACTGGTATTGGTATAGTTAATTTTCCAGAGGGAATCTGGCTCCCCTCTTATACTCAAGGATGTGATTTTTATTCTGGTTCTAAAGAAGAATCTTATTTCCATCACAGTATTGGAAGACCATGGCTATATTGTGATATTTAGCAAAGGAAAGGTTTTCCTTAGACACATCGCCTCGGGACAAGTGAAGCAAACTAGTGTTCAAGTCAATAACCTGTATGCACTTGAGGTTGAAGATGCATGCAAAGCCTTGAGGAGAAAGGAAAATGTTAGAGACTTTGTGGTTGAGTGGGAGCATAATTTACCTCTTAAAATGGAGCATCAAAAGCAACCTTAACAAGTTGTGGAGAAGCCACAATTGGAGAAGAAGAGTTGAGACAAGGTGGAAACATCCACTCAAAGAGAGACATACAGTAGGGGGAAATTTTGAGCTAAGTGGGTACAGGGAGAACATGCAACCATACCTCCAGGTGTGAGGTGGGGCAATGTGAAGCAATAGTCCCAGGAGTTGCAAAAATTTGGGTAGGTTCCATTGAGGTGTTTTTGTCTCATGGATCATTACCTTGCTAGGGGGGCCCATAGTATTCAATAGTAGCAGGATCAATGTTAGTAAGATACTGAGGAGTGTAGAGAAGTGTTGAAAACAGAGTAAGAAGCTTAGTTGCAGAGTCAACAACAACACAATTTTCCCAGTAAACAGTTGCAGATTGATCCAATGATTATTTTATTTATTTTTTGATGATTTTTAGTTGCATATGTTGCAATAGCAACAACAACAGTGAGAAGTTTGTCATGCAATACATTCCAAAGGTGCTAGATTGGGGTAGATGTGAATCCCTTTCTTGTTGAGAGGGAGTGTTGAAAATAGCAATAAGAAAATAATGATGGTAGTGTGGAGAAAACACTATTACAAACTATGGAGTCATACTCCTCCACTACTTCCTCAAAGGAAGATGGCTCAGTCTCAAAGCAAGGGTAATGTATCCAGTGTACCTCTCAAGTGATCTCCTTTGGTTGCGCTGAGAAGATGGTGCTCCCACATTCTCTCTCGCATCCTCTAACAAGCTGTCAGCTTCTCTTGTGTGCTTCTGTCCATATTTGGAAGACTCTACTTGAGTGGATGTCTCCACTCTTGGAAACTTTGCATGTGGCTGCTCTGCATCAGTCTAATGCTCCTCCTCCTTAAGAACCAACAGTTCCTCCACAACCTGTCATTGGAGCTCCCTCTCAAGGGAAACTCACATGGCCTTCTGCTCATCAAACTTGAGATCGCTACAAACCACTATCCTCCGACTGCTAGGAAAGTACACCCAATAGTTGTGAGGTGTATCAGTGTACCCCACAAATATCCCCAACTCTATTGTCGGCTCAAGCTTCTTCCATTCATCCTTTGTCACATGGAAATATACCGATGAGCCAAATATCCTGAAGTGACCCACATCTAGTCTCTTACCGGAGAAAGCTTCCTCTGGTGTCTTCATCCCAAGTATGTGATGCGAGCTTCTATTCTACAAATACACCACTGCGTTGCATGCCTCAGCCCATTAGTGAAGTGGTAGGCCTTGGTCATGCAACATTTCCTGCGCTGCCCCTAAATAGTTTTGTTCCTCATCTCGGCCACCCCATTCTGTTGTGGGTTATGAGGTGCTATCAACTCTCATTTAATTCCTTCTGCAACAGAGAAGTCCTTAAAATCTTGAGAGACATATTCCCCACCGTTGTCACTTCTCAAGGCCTTGATCTTCTTCCCTGACTCTTTCTCAACAAAAGCTTTTAACTCACAAAACTTTGTGAAGGTTTGGTCTTTCTTCTGCATGAAATAAATCCATCATTTACGAAATAGTCATCAATGAAAATCACATAATACATTTGCTTCGTTTTGGATTTCATCAAGAATGGTCCACACAAATCAATATGAACTCGCTCTAAGATAGCCTCTGCTCAACTGTCTCAATCATGAAAGGAAGACTTGGTGTACTTTCCCAAGGTACAATCTTTACATGTGTCAACTTGCTCAAGTTTACCTTTGGGAAGTCCTATAGATATTTGTTGCATTATCTTCAAAGCCCCATGATGCAAATGACCCAACCACTTGTGCCACAACTCACCAATGTCTTGGCTTTGCACCAATTCTTCTTTCATACTCAATGCTGCACAATCATCTACCTCTAGTTTATAGAGATTCTTCACCTGAATCCCTATCCTCTTAGTCTGACCCATTGCTATGTGTCTTAGGAACACCTTTCCTTTACTGAAGAAAACATCGTAGCCTTTGTCCTCCAACATCGTGACTGATACCAAGTTCTTCTTCAGTCCAGGCACATACATCACATTTGTCAAGGTGAAAGGAGCTCCATGCTCCCTCTGAAAAGCAACTGTGCCCACTCTTGAAACACTATACCTTCTTTCGTCACCCATCTCTATGCACATCTTGAGGTATTTCTCCTCCAAGGCACTGAATAATTTTTTATCACCGATCATGTGGAATGAGGCTTCACTGTCAAGATACCATACACAACCCATCATCGATGACACATGCATGTGATGAGGGTAAATTCCATTTTGAACTGAGAGGCTAATGCCTCACCTTCTGATCCTTCTGAGGATCCCTTCTTGGACTTCTTCGATGGGAAATTAGTCACATAATGTCCCATATTGTGACAATTAAAGCATCTTACTTTAGACATGTCACCCTTCTTCCCTCCATGAAAAGAAATTGATTTGAAATGGGAAGCCTTCCCCTTCCCTTTCCTTAACTTAGTTGCTAAGGCCAGATTTTCTTCATCATCATTCTTGGATGAAGAACCATCTTGTGTGCTCTTCCTAATCTTTCTTTCATAAGATCTAACCACAGTCGTTCCCAATCTGACAGTTTCTCCCTTCCATTCATAGAGTCCTGGTAGCTATTCCAACTCTTTGGAAGGCCAAGGAGAGTGATGCACACCATATCATCATCAACAGTAGTTATTCCCACACTTCCAAGCTCATCTCTGTAGGTGGTGAGCTTGTTCAGATATGTGGAAATAGTATCTCCCTTCTCCATATTGATTCTTTGAAGCTTATCCTTGAGTGCCAATTTCCTCTGGTCGCTATTGTTTTGGTAGAGGTCCTTCAATTTCTTCCACATTGAAAATGGAGTATCTTTCCCATGGAGACTCGAGAAAATATGGTATAGAACTCCCTCAAGGATGATCCGCCTTGCCTTCGCCACACACTTCTTTCACTCAACCAACTCTTATGCATTAGTTGAAGCTGGCTTTGGGATTTCTTGATCAACGAATTCATTCAAGCCATTGTCTTCTAATACAACCTCCATTCTATCTTTCCATGCTATGTAATTTGAGCTACCTTCCAAGGCATACTCGAGTCTCAAGCGATAGAACTCCATTGGCCAACCCTAAAGTATGATATGAATTTGATTTGCACCTGCAACCCTGAACTTCAAACTTCGAATTCTCTTCTTAGTATACTATTCACAGCTCTGATACCATGTAGAAAATTTGTGATAGGTTAACCCGATAATGCAATATAAATCAAAGCATAATACTATAACCTACTTCTACTATCAATTTGCGGAAGCTTAAAGATCGAGCTGAACAATATAACCAGAAGAAGAAGAATCAATGGCACAATACACATGAAAATACTTTGGGGAAGGTCTCAGATAAAACCCCACACTATTGTATTATCATACGTGGTGGAAATACATAGGAATTATATAAATCCTTAGCTTTCACAGCTAGCTAGCTCTCAGTACAATCCTCATAGATGCTCACAGGAAATCTTAGCTTCTCTCCAGCCTTCCTCTCTACCCTCAAAGCTCCTATTTCCTTGCGTTGTTCCTTATGGATGATTAGCCTATTACCGAGTGGAAAAAGAAGCCTTCAAAACTATGCAATCCTCCAGGATGAATCCTTGACTGCATGCATGAGTTTTCACCACGAGAAAATGCATGCAATTGATAGTACACTATCCTTGAACATTAATCTCAACTGGGTCTTTCTCATAATAGACATGCATGAGTTTCTGATGAGGGAATCTTTAGTTAACTAGAGTAGCACTAGTTGAGTGCATTAATGCATCAACTGAGTATTAACTCACTATTAGTTCCTCAAACAGTTTGGAACTAATTTAACTGGACTTAACTCAGTATACTGAGTTAACTAATTACAACTCAAATATAACTCAATCTTATCTTCTTAATTTAAGGGATAACTCTTGCATGACTTCAGAAAGACTTCTAGCTTGAATTTCTCCAACTAATTAATTTAAAAGAAATTAATTAATTATTTCCAAGTAGCTGTTAAGACTAAATTTGATTTTAATTCATAATTTAATTAAAGGACAAATTAAATTGGAATATTCTTGTTGCCATATTTCAAAAAAACCAACCATAATTAATTCATGCATGCATGAAGTACGAGTTACCCAGTTGATAATGGAGTTCAAGGGAAATGTACTATCAGTTGTATAATTTTCTTAGCTGTACAAGTGGTGCATACAATCAGGGAAGGACCTATAGGGATTGCACAATTCAGGATAGGGATTTCCTTAATTAATAGGGGTCTAATTACTTGAGAAAAAATGCAAGGAAATAGGATCTTGGCAAGCAACAAAATTGGCTAAGTATTTGCTAGAGTTAGCTTTTGAGGTAGTGAGAGAGATTATACTTGTGCAAATATTGTTCACGTTGAACAAACATTGTATTTCTTCTTTATTTTTCTGATCTAATGCAATATACAAATAGGAAGGGGTTTTGAGCATAAATGTTTCCCCTTAGATAATTTTCTGAGCATATGTGATTGAATCTTGTCTATTGTTTATGTTGTGATTTCTTGACCAATTAATTATTTATGTTGATGAGTAGAGTAGATTCAAGTATTTTGTGTTAGGTCCCTATACTACTAGTGTAACCCCTTATTGTTATTAGTACAACTCCCTTATTATATTGTTGTGCCCATGTAGTCCCCATATTTTTATTATTGTACCCCATAGAATCCCATTATTTTTATTGTTGTGCCCTTACATTATTGTTGTTATGTCGGTTTTGATTACATTATGACTCCTTAGACTCCTATATATAGAAAGGAGGTCTTGTCATTTGTAGCATCCAAGAATTATTCATTTTGTGTAATGTAAAGGAGGTTTCCACCTCAAAGATGTTGATTTCTAAGGCATTGATATATCCTTTCTATCTTTTTTTGAGCTGGTTTCATAACATTTGGCATCAGAGCTTTGGATTCTAGGGTTTTGCTACTCCAAACAGGTCTTCGTGGAATTTTCGTAATAATTGTTTTCTACATCATTTCAGAAGATAAAAAAAAACCCATTTGAGATGAAATCATTTTGAACCTCGGGTCTGAATTTTCGATCTTGTCTCGCTATATTTTGGGAGATATGATCTGAGGAAGTTAGGGATTTTACAAGCTCCTGAATTCCATCTCAAACGGGTCATTGTGTAATTTCATCTATAAGTTGTTTTCTATGAAGTATTAGACTCTGAAATTGAAACCCATTTGAGTCGAAATCTTGGTGAAGCTCGAGCCCAAATTTCAGATTTTTCTTCTCTATAGTTTTAGAGATACATTCCAAGACATTTAGGGTTTCTACAGGCCCCCGAATTACATCCCAAACAAGTGAACTTGGGAAAATCGTCATAAATCTCTAATGGAGCATCTGATTCAAATTTTGTATGAAGTGATAGAAAGAGGATAGACTGTAGTTTGTTGGGTATAAGTTTCGAAACCTAAGGTCGAAACAGTGACACATGGCACGTCGTACAAGTTTGTTCTGCCGAACCCGTCTATAACTAGGTCATCGCGGGAGATTGGGTATAACTCTCTCTTTGGGAATCCAATTGCGATTGGACTCGCGGGGTTAGAAAGAGGACTTAGGGGGATATCAAAAGCCGATCACAGAACACCCAACAGTAAAGGATCCAACTATATCGAGTTTCCGAAGCATGCCAACTCCTTCAGTAGAGCAAGTGGCTCACCAGGGACCAAGTTCAGCAAAAGTTTCCTCATCTTATGGAGGAACTCAACACAATGTGGACCATTGCTTCCTAAGGGGGGAGGAATGATCCAGGTGGATGTTGGTGTCCACCTTCCTATTCCACTTAGACCCCCAACACTGTCTCTTTCAATTTTTTTTCGGTTTCCTTAATTGCAGCATAATTTACTATTTTTGGCAGTTGTTTGGGTCCTGAACATCCGGAGCCGTTTTAAGGCCAAAAATGACGTTTTTAGGGAAAGTGAAGAGATTGGAAACACTCAAAACCAAATTGCTAATCTATCTTTAACCTCTCTTTGAGATCTTCGAAACAAGGTATTATAATAGCCAAACGGAGATCGTATGGCAAAGTTACAACCCTGGGAAGTTAATGTACCAATTTACCCAAACGGGGCACACAATTTTGGCACTTCATCTCCTAGGATTAGGTTTTTGGATGTTTAGGGTTTTCCATTGTTTCTCAATAGTAAATAGGCCTTTCAGCCTCATTATAACATAATTTGAAGGCATGTAGCCACCACATCTCTTCTCAGAGATAAGATACCATCACCTGAGCTAGTCTTATTTCCATTCTATTTGTAAGAATATTTCAGTGTTTGATATTAATGAAATGAAGTGTTATTTCTACTGCATCTTTGTATTTATGGTTATATCTGTAATTTGTTGCATTCCTGTTTAAATTTGGATGAGTGGTATCAGTGTAGGTTATGATTCCATGGGAATGTGGGTTTGATGCATATTTCAGTTTAAAATTTTGCAGCAATATTCAATAAAATTTAGGCATGTGCTACGTCCTCCGTGTAGCATTTTCTTGGGACAAGCGGGAAGAATTTTTCTTTTTCATTTTTTTGCAAGAATGTTTTTGGGTGGCGAGTTTGCAGATCAGATCTAAATTTTTTAGTGCAAAATTTACAAAAGAAAATATTAGATTTGGATTTCTTGCGAAAAAATACCCAAAATTCAAAAAAATATTAGCCGGTTCGGAGTCCAGATGAGGGAGATATCTGTGATTTAAAATCAACTATGTTACAGAAATGTTTCTAATGACAATTCGTGGACGACGACTCTCCTATATTTTTTTTTGCAATTTTGGTGCAGAATTTCAGAAAAAATTCTTGTAGATCTGAGCTCCTCTCGAAAAATTGTTCAATTTAAAAAAAAATGGGTCAAATCGGAGTTTGGATGTGGGAGATATCGCTAATTTAAAATCAGCTATTTTTTCAGAGCTTTTGTGACGGCGGAAAAGTTGCAGTGCGAATATGAGATTCTAAAGTGTCCAGATAAGGATTTCCAACAAATGGGAAGATGAAAAATTGTCATTTTGTTTCCAAAACTAGGTTATAATAAATATTTCAAGTTATATTGATCAAGTTATGTCCATTTTAATTCTGGAACAACATTCGGAGCGAGTTCCCTTTGGAGACGTGCCCCCCCACCCCACTTTAGTAGGCACCTGGTTCACATTGATCAAATTTAGCATAGCAACATTTGGCTTGGGTTCTTTGGAGACGTGCCCTCCCACCCAAGGCTATGTAGGCACCTACTACTTCATCAACAACCAACATCATGGTTATGGGTCAGCCGCACAAAATCCTTGTCATCGAAGTCCATTTGCTAGGCCACACATTGTTAGTATCGCAGTTGGTCACAAGCATTACAAGTATCTCTATCCTCAGATCTTCGTTTGTCATGATTATAGGTCATCCACAAACCCACAATTCATCGAAGTCCATTTTCTAGGACACAAACTGTCAGTATCACAGTTGATCACAAGCATTATAGGGTATCTCTATCCTCGGAGATTCGTTTATCATGGTTATGGGTCATCCACAAACCCACACTTCATTGAAGTCCATTTGATAGGTTGCACACTATTAGTATCACAGTTGGTCACAAGCATTATAGGGTATCTCTATCCTTGGATCTTTGTTCATCATGGTTATGGGTTAACCACATAAAGACCTTCTCTTAATGACACTTCATATTAAACAAAGGCTTCATAGGAGGGAACTTCATGCAATGGGGACCATTGTTTCTTAAGGAGGGAGGAATGATCCAGATGGAAAATGGCATCAACCCATGGTATTCATCCACCCATGTTATTCATCCACCCATGGTATTGTAAGTGGTGTCCACCCATGGTATTGTAAGTGACAACCACCCATGGTATTCATTCACCCATGGAATTGACCCGTGGTATTGTAACTGAAAAATACTATAAGTAACATGTCACATTTTGTAAAAGGATAGTTTGTCCGCCACAATGTAACTTTTACATTTATTCTCCATTTTTAATAAAAAAAATCTTTGTGGTTTTGTTTACCGGGGAGGCCCCCAAGATCTGAAGAATTGCAATGCTAGAAAGAGTGGGGGAGGCCCCTAAGATCTGAAAAATTGCAATGCTAGAAAGAAAATGACTGAACACATAGTAAATAAAACCACAAAGAAACTTTTTATTAAAACCGATAATAACTATAAAGGCTACATTGTGGCGGACCATCTATCCTTTTAAAAAATGTGACTTGTTACTTATAGTCTTTTTCAGTTACAATACCACGGGTCATTCCATGGGTGAGTGAATACCATGGGTGGATGTCACAATACCACGGGTCAATTCCATGGGTGAATGAATACCATGGGTGGGTGTCACAATACCATGGGAAAATACCATGGGTGGAAGTCACTTACAATACCATGGGTAAATTCCATGGGTGGATGAATACCATGGGTTGATGCCATTTTCCATTTGGATCATTTTGATTCAAGTGCATATTGGTGGCCACCTACCTATTCCACTTGGACCCCCAACACTGTCTCTTTCAGTTTTTTCGGTTTCCTTAATTGTAGCACAATTTACTATTTTTGGCAGTTTTTTGGGTCCTGAACTTCTAGAGTCGTTTTGAGGCCATAAACAATGTTTTAGAGAAACCGGAGAGACCAAAATCATTCCAAATGTACTTGCTAGTTTTTTTCGGCCTTCTCTATGAGATCTTCGAAATGAGGTATTATGATAGCCAAATGAAGATCGTATGCCAAAGTTATGACCTTGGGAAGTTGATGTACCAATTTACCCAAACGAGCCCGACAGTTTTGGCGCTTCATCTCCTAGTGTTAGGTTTTTGGATGTTTAGGGTTTTCCATTGTTTCTCAATAATAAATAAAGCTTTGAGCCTCATTGAAACACAATTTGGAGGCATGTGGCCTCTACATCTCTTCTCAGAGACAATCTACCATCACCTGAGCTAGTCTTATTTTCATTCTGTTTGCAAGCATATTTCAATATTTGATATTAATGAAATGAGGTGTTATTTCTACTGCATCTTTGTATTTATGGTTATATCTGTAATTTGTTGTGTTCTTGTTTAAATCCGAATCAGTGGTATCAGAGGGGTCTTCTCTTTCTATGTTTTTCTTTGCATGTCCCCAACGAGGTCAGGATATAAGGAGTTAGGGCTTGAACTGGTTGAACCTTTGCAAGACTAGCCTCACAAATCCTAACGGCCTCCCATGGCAGATGAAAAGAAAGACGAGGGGGCAGGAGATCCTATCAAAATCTTGCTCGAAGAAGCCCTCGAGTGACAAAGGAACGCGATGATGGACAATTTTGTCCAGATCCTTTAGTAGCTACCCAAGGGTGACACATCTACTTCTAGCAGCCACTCTGGAAGTGCCACACCCTTTAAGGTAGAAGTTAACTTTGACATTCCCATATTTGAGGGTCAGATAGATGTAGACGTTGTAGATAAATGGTTAAATATGCTTGAAGGATATTTTTCCGTTCATGATTTTTCCAGTCAAGAAAATATCACTTTTTCACTTCTCAAAGCAGCCCCCCACATCAAGGACTGGTGGGAAACCTACTCTAATCAGAAGGATGAAAGTATGAACTCATTGTTTTCAGCCGCACCCACTTGGAACTCATTCCAGGATTCCATCAAGGAATACTACTACCTTGTTGGGAGGTATAAGGATAAATACATAAAGTGGATAATGTTGCCACAGGGAAGGGACCAAGATGTACCAGAGGTTACCAATGTTTTTCATACCCTTTGCACGAAGTTAGGTATCAAGGATTTTTAGAACCATTTGGTTATCAAGTACCATGGTTGCCTACACAAGTACATCTAGGATGAGATGGTGTCCCTAAACATCTCCTCACTCGACGGCATACTGATATGCCGTCAAGAGTGAGCAAACGTTTAAACAGAAGAAGCGAGACTTTGGATCTGTGAATTCGAAGCACGGGAAAGGTACCCCAAAACCGCAGAACAAAGGACAAAGCCAAGGTGGGGCAGCCTAGGACAACCTACCAAAGCTGCAACCAAATAACAACACCGCAAAGCCGAAGAAGGACATGGGAAAGTGGTGTGAGTTCCATAAGAACTCCACTCACAACACAAGTGAGTGTTGGGCCAAATAGTCATTGGTGGCCGAGATAAAGGCTTTGGAATCAGATGTATGTTTTGAATTTGAGTCAGAACCTGACAACAGGAATGACAAAGGGAAGTAGATTATTGATGCAGAGCCTAATGCCACCGTTGCCACCACAAAGATCCAGAGGAGGAGGAGTGCCTCTTCCACTCCCAGATGTGGGTAAAGGGTTCCCTGCTATAGTTCATTGTTGATAGCTAGAGCCAAAAGAACCTCATTTCGGCAAAGGTCATGAAGCAGCTAGGCTTATTGACCACAACACATCCACAACCATACACCATTGGGTGCCTTCACCAAGGACATGATCTTTAAGTGAGCCATCAGTGTCGCCTTCCATATAGAATCAAGCCCTTCACTGATGAGGTATTATGTGATGTTGCTCCCCTTGATGTTTGTGATGTATTATTATGCCAACCATACTTATGGAAGCAACATTCTGTGTATGATTCAATGCCTCATGTTGTTATTGTTACTTTGGGAAATACGTTGTACAGGATACCGGAGGTAGCACCGCCTACCACCATCTCTTTGGTTACTGCAAAACAATGTAGTAAACTCATTTCCAAAATTGGGAAATTTGTTTTCCTGATGATACAATCTTAGGGAAAGAATAAGATGGTGGCCACGACCTCCAGACAAGGCACCTCTACACGACAAAAATAGATGGACAAGGTCGTGGAGGAGTAAGAGAACATCTTCACCTCCCCCACAGGGGTGCCTCTGCACTGTCAGGTAAAGCACTCCATCGATTTGACCCCAAGTGCACCACTGCCCAATGGACCAATCTATCGTCGCTCCATTCTGGAGAATGATTAAATCAAGAGGCATATTCAAGATCTGTTGTAGAAAGGTCACATCTAGCTGAGTTCATCGCCCTATGGGAGCTTGATTGTGTTGATACAGAAGAAGGATGGGACTTGAAGATTCTGTATTAACTATTGGGCGTTGAACAAGATCACTATCCGGAATAGGTAACCAATCCCACGGATTGATTACCTTCTGGACCAACTAAAGGGGGAAAAATATTTCAGAAATATCGACTTGAAGTTAGGATATTGCTACATACCAATCAAACCCTCCGATGTGTGGAAGACTACCTTCACAGCCAAGGAGGGCCTTTTTGAATGGTTGGTTATGCCTTTCAGGTTGACGAATGCTCCCGCAACCTTCATGAGGCTGATGGATGACATCTTGCGGTCATTCACCAACTCATTTGTAGTGGTATACTTGGATGACATCCTGATCTTCAACCATAGTTGGGAAGAGCACCTCCACCACATCCGACAGGTTCTCCAAACACTGCGACAACACAAGCTATGTGCCAATTTGGAAAAATTCACTTTTGGCATGACCCAGGTTAGTATCTAGGATACATTATTGATGAACAGGGGGTGCATGTGGATCCAAACAAGATCCAAGCCATCCGGGATTGGATAGCTCCAACCACTTTGATGGAGCTCTGCAAATTTCTGTGTCTTGCCAATTCCTATCGCAGGTTCGTGTTGGGATTCTCTCATAACACTTGGCCTTTGAGTCAAGCCACCAAGGGAGGAGCGAAAGAAAAATTCTTTTGGTCTGAATCTCAACAGAAGGAATGCACAAAGTTGAAACGTTGCCTCTGCTCTCCACCAGTGCTGACATTACCAGACTTGCAACAACCATTTGAGATCAAGACGATGCCTCTGACTATGCTATTGGGGCAGTCCTTACTCACCAGGGGAATCCAGTGATATATCACAGTGAGACACTTTCAGACACAGTCTGGAAGTATCCCACTTATGACAAAGATATGTATTCCATTGTGCAGACTTGCCGACAATGGAAGCATTACATTTTGGGGAAGGAAATGGTCATCCACACAAACCATCGGCCCCTATAGTTCATAGAAATGCAAGGGAAGTTGGAGAATGATCTCCATCAGAAGTGGACCACCTACCTGCAACAGTTCCATTTTAATATCAAGTATAAGAAGGGAAGCACCAATAATGTTGCAGACTACCTCGGCCGACCACTGATCATGGTGTTAATCATCGTGCTCAAATCTTGTGGGCATGAGACTTTTGATTGGCCACTTCTCTACAAAAGTGACCCAGAATTTGGCCACACATACCAAACGCTCTTGGAGGGTCTCAAGTCCCAGATTTTCACCTCTAGGATGCCCTATTATGCCACCTGGGACACCTTTGTGTTCATTCAAGAGAGCATGCCAAGATGATTTGGGAAGCACACTACAGTTAGGTTACTAGGCATTTTGGGGTTGAGAAAGTGGTTGTAGTACTACAGAAGTATTTCTATTGGCTGAATCTTCGATAGGATGTTGAGAAGTACATCAAATCCTGCACTTCCTGCGCCATTTCCAAATTGACCATCAAGAAGCAAGGCCTCTATACTTTGCTGCCTACCCCTAGTCGACCTTGGGAATCCATCTCCATGGATTACATGTTAGGCCTTCCTTCTACTAAGCATGGAAACGACTGTGTTTTTGTAGTCGTTAACAAATTCTTGAAAATGGCCATTATGGCAACCTGCAAGAAGAATATCACAACAGAAGCCACTGCCAAACTCTTCTTTGAACGAGTATGGATACACTTTGGGATCCAATAGTTTATCATCTTAGATTGGGACAATAGGTTCCTCAGTACATTTTGGTCCAGTCTCTAGTTGATGCTGGACACCATGCTCACTAAGTCCACAACTTTCCATCCCCAAACTAATGGCAAGAAAGAGGTCGTCAACAGGATGATCATACACATTCTATGCATGTATAACTCAAAGCATCCACACACATGGATGAGAGCCTCCCCTATGTCTAGCACATCTATAACCGAGCTCTCCACAACTTGACTGGCCATAGCCATTTTTAGGTGGGCTTGGGATTCCAGCCACTATGTGCCATTGATGTGGCCATGCCATTTGTAGCTACTCATGCAGATTCAGCTCATGTCCAAGCCGAAACCGATAAGGCAAACAACTTCATTGAACACATCCAACATATCTACCAGCAGGTCCATGACATTTTGGAGAAATCAAATGCCAAGTACAAGCAGCAACATGATCAACATCGGGTGCCGCACAAGTTTCAGGTGGGTGATAAAGTCTAGTTGCATTTACAAAAGGAACACCTTACTGGAGCCTATCGAAAACTCAGACCACTCCGGTATGGTCATTACACCATTACCAAGGTGGTGGGAGATAATGCATTTGAGCTCAGCATTCCCCAATTCCCTGGCCTTCAACCAATGTCCAATGTGTACCACCTTCGACCATACTTCCCACCATTGCTAGACACATCAGACATTGCAGAACAACTTACACCTACAGAGTTAAATCCAAATTGCATGGAACAAGCCACAACTGATCAGATCATGGAGACATAGATCAAGAACAACCGATAGCAAATGATCCAACTATATCAAGTTGTCAAAGCAGACCAACTCCTTCACCAGGGCAAGTGGCTCACCAAGGACCAAGTTCAGCAGAAGTTTCCTCATCTCATGGAGGAACTAAACACAATGGGGACCATTTCTTCCTAAGGGGGGAGGAATTATCCAAGTGGATATTGGTGGTCACCTACCTATTCCACTTGGACCCCCAATACTATCTCTTTTAGTTTTTTTTTTTTTTCTTTTTCAGTTTCCTTAATTATAGCACAATTTAATATTTTTGGCAGTTTTTCGGGTCCTGAACTTCTGGAGCCGTTTTGAGGCCCTAAACATAGTTTTTAAGGAAATAGGAGAGATCATAAATGTCCCAAATTGGATTGACAATTTGTTTTCAGCCTTCTCTTTGAGATCTTCAAAACGAGGTATTATAATAGCCAAACGAGGATCGCATGCCAATGTTACAACCCCGGGAAGTTGATGTACCAATTTACCCAAACGGGGCCCACAATTTTGGCACTTCATCTCCTAGGGTTAGATTTTTGGATGTTTAGGGTTTTCCATTGTTTCTCAATAATAAATAGATCTTTGAGACTCATTGTAACACAGTTTAGAGGCATGTAGCCGCCACATCTATTCTTAGAGATAAGCTACCATTGCCCGAGCTAGTCTTATTTCCATTTTGTTTGTAAGCATATTTTAGTATTTGATATTAATGAAATGAAGTGCTATTTCTACTGCATATTTGTATTTATGGTTATATCAGTAATTTATTGCGTTCTTGTTTAAATTCGAATCAGCGACGCCAAAACATAAGTGGCTAGTGTTCAGCTTGAGCTAAACTTGAGGATCACATAATTAGAGTTAAAGTGATAGCCTTCAACTCTACGAGAGGTCAGGAAACAATGCAAAGCCACTGTGAAGGATGGAGTTACGATAGTGGATGCCGTGGTGGTAGACTGCACCATGATTTTTGAGTAAGCAATGGAGGTAGTCACGACTCTACAGGAAGATCCCACCTTGCAGGCCTTGAATACAGAAGCTCGCGAACTCCAGCAACAATATGATAAAGTAAGGGAGATGGTGTGCACTGTTGCTACTGCACAATGCCTTGCTAAGCTGCAGGAGGTGCGACAGTTGTTTACACGTGTGGCCGAATTCATTTTTTTTCTTTCCCAAGAGAAAAACTTAATTTTGTTAGTGAAAATAAATTACATGTTGCATTTGCTAAGAACCATAGAATCATCAAGTCCATGATTGATGATAAGTAGAAACATACAAAATTCAAACCAATATACAATGAGGAGAAAATTTAGGCTTTCATCCCTTTCTTTTTTTCGACCTCGCGCCATTCCCCTTAAGATGGAGAAGAAGAGACAAGTGCAAGTTGATTGCCAATTTCGGGTCTTGCATTGTCCTTGTTAGAATCTAAATTGTTTGATGAATGGATATGTTTTACCCACTTGTTTCCATTTCTCCTAGTATGTTTGCTAGTTGTACCTGATTGTTTTGTGGTTCATAAGGATCCCTAGAGTGTTCCCCCTGTTTTTCTGATACTGTGTTGTCTGGTTGATCCTGATTTGTGTGATTTCCTCCTCTAATTCATCGTCCTCCTCATCCAGCTTGGGTGGAGGGAAATTCTAGACTTTGGGCTATTTCCCATTCTTCTTCTTTCTACCAGTGTCTTTCTTGGTTGTAGGACACATATTTTGAAGATTCCCTGTTTGTCTACAAATTCTACATATGAAGGTTGTGTTCTCATAATCTAGAAGATGAGTCCAATTCCTTTATTTATGGACTAGTTGAATGTGATCTGATAATCCTTTGCTGAGATCTACTTCCACACATATCCGAGCATATGTGTAGATACTTTCTTCCAATCTTTGGGTATCTGTCTTGATATATTTCCCAATGATGTTCTTGATACCTATTAGAACTCAATCATCCCAGAAATGAAGAGGGAGATTGTGCAGTTGGACCCACATCAACATTCTGGTGACAACCATGGTGTTTGCATCAAATTCAAGTAACCAAGGTGTGATGAATAGGCCCATCAATCCCCAGAACCATGGTCCTTCCTGTATAATAATGTCTCTTGCCTCTGATGATGGGAATTTTACAATGAAGAATCCTTTGGAGAATAGGTGTATTTCACAATCTAATGACAAATTGGTCAAAATCCAATGAAAAATATTCACAGATTTTGTCTAGAAAGAGTTAAAACGACAAATAATTTCTTGTGATTCAAATGTAGCACAATGCTCATCTACTTCTGTATTGTCTATTTTAATTTCTTGAATGGAGTTCAGTTGCTCCACAATGTATGGGCTAGGGGAGGTACCAAGCTATTTTGTTGGTTTTGTAGCTGCTCTTTTTCATTGTAGGATGTTCTTGAAGGAGACTCCTCCTTTCATTTTATTTTCTTTGGCTTCTATGATTTTTGAAGTACTACTCCCATAACCACTTCCCACATTATTTGTTTTACTGGCTGTTTCATCACCACCTCGAAGTCTCAGGTTGAGGGTTATGGACGACGATGATAGGATATGGTAATCCATCAGAGATTGGTTATCCTGTAAAGATTTGCCCCCATATATCAAATTTTTCATTTGTGTAGGGTCTCTGACATTAAGTAAGATGTTATGCTTCATTTATTTCACCTTGTATATTTTATTTACCCATATTAATAAGGAAATCCTAGTAGGGGTTTTTATAAAAATTTGAAAACCGAGAAGATTTACAAGGTACCGGGAGCCATAATCCTATTTGTTTCCCATAGGATGCTTTGTTACGGGAAGCCCATATGGAACAATGGACCGAATGGAGCATTTGTTGGTGCAAATTGGAACCAGTACCATCACAACAGTGCCAAATATCAGCTCATGTGCTGACTGTGTCTTGGTAGAGCAGATATTGGTGAGGCGCAACAAGAATAAAGGGCATTTATCTAGTCTGCCAGTAACGTCGATACATTTTGGTGCTGGAGTACCTAATAATGTTATTCACCTACCCCCTGCAATGACAAGGAGATGGTGAGGTTGTACCAAAAGTCTTTCCCACACCTCCTTGCCAATTATCCTGAGTCACTTCCTCAGTGAGCCACCCGAAGCTATATCTCACATGATTTTGGAGCCATATGCTAGATTGAGGCCACCACAGGGACCCGAGTCACATATTCTGCGAAATTCGTGTGCTCTATCCTCTGGAAAAAATGCTATCGCCACCTGTCGCTTGGACTCCAATACCAACCGCACCAATGTAATCCATGGATCCCTCTTCAACCTTCCTATCTGGTGCATGCCGACACCAATGGGCCCAAGAGGAAAGTAGAGTCGAGTGTGGCAAAGCGATGTTGTTTTTATTGCCCTAAGATTGGAATCCACCATGGTACATTGTTCTCCTTTTTTATAAAGTCCAGGTTGCTAATGATCCAATATTCAAGATGTTCCCTCCAATATGGAGCTCTAGAATACGCCCACCCAAGGTACAAAACCCTCAAGCAACCAGGTGCTTCGAATCCTTGGTAGCCATGCAAGCTATACAAAATATAGATCATGGCGTCCAATCCCAAACCCTCATTTTTGCACAGTGAAACCCTAACTCCAATTAGCTCCATTATTCAGCTTCCTCTACTATTTCATGTTACAAACAAAGGTAAAATACTGTTGGCTACAGAGATCAACCAATTATAAGTTTTCATGAGTTCATTCATGTTGAATATTGGACAAAAATTGATAGCTATAAGCCTTTTCTTCTAAATCTAGTAGATGGAAAGAGTCATAGCCGAGTACTAGTTCATGATGGTGTTATAAGAAAATGAACATATGAGGATAAAGATGCAAAAGGAGAGATAGTTAACATTTATAAAAAACCATAGGCATTTATTAACTATCTTATATATTTATGTTCAAATGAAGGAAATTGAGTTTTGGATTTGTTCTTAGGTTCATGTAAGTTTTATTATATAAAATTGATTTTCAATAATTTATTTTTCAATTTATGTGTTTATACTAATTTGCTTAATTATTTACTTTGTACTTGATGATTAGGTACAACACTAGCATGTTGTCTACAAAAAGGAAGAAATTGCATAGCCATTGAAAAAGACTCACTACAATGCAATTTTATTCAATAAAGAGTTAATGTTATTCAATTTATTCTAGATACAATGCAAGAAGTTCGTTAGAGGAAAGGGGATTTTAATGAACGACGTATGGAAAAAAATGCAAAGGAACCTCATCCACTGTTAGATGGAATTATTGGAAAGGAATACTTTGGGAGATTTGCAGACATCAATGATCCATCATAAGAGGAAAATGACCAAACTAGAGCACATAATACTATGGAAGAACACAAAAATGAAGCTCTATGAGATTATGAGTATGAATGATATGATATTGTTGATTAAATTTAAGTTATGCTTGCAAATTAAACTCAATTGTGAGAACTATTCAATAGTTATAGTTGCAATGTTTTGACTTTGAGATTTTATGATAATAATAAGTATTCAATTATTGTTTTTATGTGTATAATATTTGTATTATCTGATTTTTACTTTAATTTATATGTGAATCATTATTTTTTGAAAAACATTTGTGAATATTATTAATTTTTGACATAAAATTCATGAATTTTATATTTTTAATTTATTTTTTTGTTAAAATTTTCCCATATAATCATTTATTTGACATTGTCGTTTTTAGAAAAAAATCTAAATATATAACGACATGTAAAATAAACGTATATTATATGATATATGTTATCTGTATATTGTATATGTTATGTATAATGTATATGTATATATATATATAATTCTATCTATATATATAATATATATATAATATATATATATATATATATTATATATAGATATATAATATATATATATATTATATATATATATTATATATATATATATATATATATATATATATATATATTTTCAAATTATAGTTTTTTTAGTGAATTATTTGATGTACATTGATTTTTTTTTTCCTCCACGAAAAATCGTATTTTTCATTAAATATTAGTGAAAGATACATGTTGTATGTGTTGCATAGCATACCAAAATATGATTGTTGATAAAAAAAAATCATCAGAATGCATGTAAGTTATTCTGTAATAAACATATGCATGGGACAATAAAAATACATATAACTAAATCATCTCCATGATAGGATCATTTGTCTCGATATATACTATATTTTGTCATGAGAAAGTACAAGGATAAATCAAATATACAAAAATGGTGTCAAAATATAAAGTCACTAAGTATCTGCCATATCCTATGATGTCTTAGAAAATATTTGATGATAGTATTGATATTGTTTGTGCCCATTCTTCTCTGTCACATTCCATATACCATACGCTTGCTACGTGCCTTATTTGGATAACCTATCGGAAAGTGTGTTCCTTTCCTTGTAAATATGATGACAAATAATGTAATCAAAATGTGATTTTAACATCATAATATCATCTAATATTATTATGTGTGTGTGTGTGTTTGACATGAATAATGTTGATTAAACAAATCGATTACCACCTTTGAGTCACCAAAAACTTGTAACTTCCAACAACCTTTTCCAATAGATAAAAGGAATAACTTAAGACTGAATAATTCAGAAAAAGAAAAAATAAATAAATAAATAAAAAATAAAATAAAATAAAATAAAAAATAAATAAATAAATAAATAAAATAAAATTGTTCTAGGCCCCAATCTGGACTTTAATTCATAATGATGATTTTCATTTAGATGAAGAACAACCCCACCTCCACATCTTCTATGTTGTGAAAATCCATCAAAATATGCCCATGGTTTAGAGTGGTCAATAATCTCCTTGGAGATATTATGGAGAATATGACTTTGCTCCTCTTCAAGGAGGAGATTGTATATTGTAATGATATTTTCACTAATATCTTTGGGAAATAAATTAGTGTCTTGGAAGATCTTATGATTTCTCCCTATAAAGATAACTCGGGAAGTAAGTAGTGGTATTCTCCATAACTTTTTTGGGGAAGCCTCATTCCACCATTTTTTCCATGATTCACTAGCATTTTTTCCCTGCCATTTGATACTAATTGCCAAGCATGATAGACTAGGTTCCATACCTAGATAGTATATTGACAGAATAAGAATACATGATCTATTAATTCTTCTGCAACATTGAATAAAGCACACCAAGATGGGCCATGGAAAGATCTATTTTTTAATTTTTCTCCTATGGGTATCTTATTCTACAATAGACACCATAATAAAATTCTAGCTTTAGCTAGACTCTTCAATTTCCATAGGTGATTCCACCACCAAGAGTGTATTTCAAGTTCCTTTGTGGCATAAACTTATAAGTATCCAAATTTAGGTGTACAAATACCCTATTTTTAGTATACCCACAAAATTTCATCCTCTTGATCATGTATTCAAATATGAGATGTATAAAGCACATTAATGAAATAAACCTAAACCTATTGCCACTAATTAGGAATATCCAATTCTCTAGTTGTTAACTAGCACTGACCCCATATAGAAGTGTGTTCCATATTCACAATTTGTTTCGAAAATATGATCCTATGAAAAGTAAAAAGAGCTACCAAATCTAGAGGAATTATATAATGATTACTACATCCAGACCATGGGTCAACCCCTATATGAACACGAATACCAACTCTAATACGCTAGGATAGACTAGAATCAATAATATTGAAGGGTTTGACAATTACTTTCCAAACCATTGAGATATTAGATTTATAATTATTCTGAGTCTGAATCAAATATTCTGTAGAAAGAGGGCATATATATTTCCTGGAAACAAATTTCGTCCAGAGATTGTTAGTTGTAATTAATCTCCATCCCACCTTTTCTGCCAAATCTTGAGAAAAGCAAAATATTTTTTTTAATACCCCAACCGCACCACTTTTTAGGAAATATAATTCTATTCCATCTGACCCAGGAAAAAGTCCAACATTATTTCGATCTGCGCCATAGGAAGCCACAACATAACCTCTGTATAATATCCAAAATGCCCTTGGGGATCTAGGATAGCAACATCCATAACACTAACATGGCTTCAAGGACTAATATGATAAGAACAAATCTACTTGCACAAGACAACCACTTATGACTCCAAATTTTTAGCCTTTTCTCAATTTTAGCTACCAACCACATCCAGTCGAATTTTTTTTAGTCATTTTGTTTAAGCTGAAAAATGATATACTTTATCCCTTCATCAAAAGGTTTGAATTGAAAATGGAACAATCTGTTTGGAAAATTTAATCTCATCCTCGAAATACCCAATTGAGGTGAGAGTAGATTTTAGGTTAATTAACACCATACTAGCTGCCTTGCAAAATAAACCAAATAATTCTTTAAAAGAAATAGATTCACCTCAAGATCCATCGAGGAAGATGTTATAGCTCCAAATCTCACTATTATGGTTTGTGATGCTGCACTCATGGCCTAGGGAAACCCCTCCTTCCAGACCTGGTCCCAAATTTAAAAAAAAGTGTTTTATTCCTTGTACGCGACATTGCCCTGAGTTAAACGCGTGTATACGCGGGTCCACATATACCCAACCCGCGTATATGTATTAAAACACTTAAAAAAATATAAAACTCCTTATTTTCAGGCGGAGATTGTGGGTTTTACCTGCTGATCACCTGTTAGTGCCCGTGGCCCAACTGTTCCCAACCAATTCCTAACTAAAAAACTACTTTGGGATTGGTATAAAAAGACATCAAAGGGAAGGCCTAAGGGAGGAGAGAAGAGAGAGAAAGGTTATTATACTGAGATTTTCCCCTGACCAGGTCTGAAGACCCTTGTGCCTTTTTGCACTTCCCCCATTTGTAAAGGAAAACCTTGTTTCCTTCTGATTTGATGTTCATCCACTAGTTATGGCATCAATTGAGTGATCTTGGAAGGAGATATGCTAGAGGTTGAGGCGAGACGGACTGAAAGGAAGCTTTGCTTGGAGCCTGCGAAAGGTTACTCAGGTGATAGTAATCCTTTGTACATTCTATTTGTCTATAATAAAGAAACATGTCTTGGTTCCCGATATGCTTCTTCTTTATGTTTATGATGTTCATGTTTGAATTTCATGTATGAATGGTTGTTTAAAGTTTATAACTAACTTCCTTCTTTTATAACATAAAGATGATTTCTGTATAAGTCTTTGTCCATACACTGTTGCATTCTTTGGAATTGGTTGTTTTGCAGGACAAGGGAGCGAAAGGGACTTGAAGAAGGGTTTGGACCCTTGAGGAACTTCTCGAATTTAGGACATGAGGTATGTCCTTCTTACTTTAGAATTTTCTTTTGATAGCATAATGGCTGTGTGAATGCATGTTTCTCTGTTTAGACAACTTTCAGTCTGCTAGGGTTTTCACCCAAAAGCCCTAGGGGATCAAATCCCTCAACAGAATTGGCGACTCCACTGGGGATCGAACCCAGAATCTCTGGTTTCGCAGACCAGTGATCTCACCCAGAATCTCTGGTAAGGACATCATGTATGAATAAAAGGTGTGTAAGAAAGATCTAACCTGCTACAGGTGCACCCTTTAATATACCTCTTCTTTTTGCATCCTTGACTAGTCTACTCAGTCCTTCCATGATCAATATGAAGAGGAGAGGGGATAATGGGCATCCTTGACAAATTCCCCTCTCAGCATGAGAAATAATATGTAGTAGCTCTATTGATCAAGACCTCAAAGGACATAGATGTGATATAACACATTATCCAATTTATAAAATTAATGTGAAAACCCAGATGTGTAAGCATCACTCTAATATAAATCCAGTTTTACCTATTGAGTGCTTTTAAAAAACCAATTTTAAGGATCGAACCTTTCAACTTTTTAGTCTTCAAATGTGCAACCCCTTCTATGCAACCACAATAGATTAATGAATTTGACGGTCCTCCAGGGAAGGGAATTTCTCCCTTGATATGTGATGGAATAGAATTAGTTTGATTATGTTGGCGATAATCTTTGCAATAATATTGTATGTAACATTGCAAAGAAAAATACGCCTATAGCCTTCAAATGAATTTGGATTGTCAACTTTTGGGAAGCGTGCAATAAATGTGGAATTGAAGGCTCCATACATCTACCAGAGGTTCGAAGCTCCTCGATGAATTTTAACAAATTATATGCAAGTAACTCATAAAAAATAAGAAATAATTCAATAGGCCATCCATCTATCCCATGAATTTTATCCTTCTTAAACCAATGTAGTACTACCTCCATTTCTCTATATGATATTAATAATATTGAGTCCTCATTTTCCTCCTCACTAACAAATCTAGGAAAAACTTGAGAAATATTCCTAATCTTAGCTAGGGTTGCCTCCCTAGGAGTAGTGAAAAGAGATTGAAAATGTTGCACACCCATCCTATACAAATCCCTAAAGTTTGAAACTGTTGGGATGGTGTCCCCTAGGGTTAGTTTTGGGGCAAAAGCCCAAGTTTTGATATAAAAAGATGAAAAGTCTCTGCAAATTATGGTCGCAAAGCACGTAGCTAGTTAAGAGTCAAAAAGGGTTTTTACCCTCCCTTATGTAAGTTGAGTCAGCTTTTGAGATCTACCCATGGTCCGCAGACCATGGGATTGTATAAATAAGTGTGTCTTAGAGAGTCTAAGATAAGAAGTAAAAACGTTTGTCTATGGGTACGAGAAAAGAAGCCTAGCACAGAGATAGAAGTCTTAGAGGAGGGAAAGGCTTTGCATCTGAGTGCAGAGAGGCCTAGAGTAGTGTCCGCAACTGAGTGTGCTGACCCCTACAGTTGAGTGAGCAGGGAAGTATTGAGTCTGTAAACCTATATTAAATATCAATAAAGAAGATTATTGTATAAATTCCTGTGTTTAGCTCTTTACTTCTGTTATATATGGTTGCAATACATGCTGTGATGGAATGATGTCTTTATAAAATATTGATGTATTGATGCACAAATTTACTTGATCCGTCTTATTTTTCCCATGGGAAAAGTCATAATTATCATTAAATAATAGAAAATTACATTTTTCATATGCATAAGCATTACTGTAGTGAGGCATTTCCTATTACCAAAAATGAAAAAACTTTCAGAGTTCCTCCACAGCCGGAGTGATTAAAGGTTATACAAAAAATAAGTAAGTTGTCATCCTCTTCATAGAGAGGGAGTAATATGTTCTGATAAATATGTACATCTAAACAAAATAGATAATCATCAAAATTAGGGACTATTTTCCCCGTGCTGTTCATATGAATTCAGGATCCATAAAGGGTCTATGATAGTGCTGAAATACAACACCATCCAGTTCCTCGCAAATCAACCATATGTCATCATCCCAGACCGCTGCTTCTTTGGATAGGTGGTCAGCAACGGTGTTCTGCTCCCTGTAAATATGGTGACAAGTAAAAGAGTCAAAATATATTATAAGTCTATGAATCTCAGCCAAAATATGCTTCAATGTATATGCATTGCAGATGTATTTTTTGTTGATCCAGTTTACAACTAGTTTTGAATCCCCAAAAAGTTGTAAATGCATGCAATGTTTATGCAATGCAAATTATATCTTGATTTGTCTTATTATTTGAATGCAATTAATCTTAATTGATTACGTGAAGATCATAATACTATATGTTAAAGTTATCAAACACTTAGGTGGATTTGAGTAAATACTGGTCTAAAAGAAATCTATGGTGCACATAAGTAGCGAATTCGCCTATTAAGGGTCTGCAAAAGGCAGTCGTAGACCTTCATGTAAGTGTAGAGGATGATTCAAGGAAGTTACTACCGTAAGCCATAAGTTCTTAAATATATACGTGAAGGTAGATCTAGGTCGCAGAAGGACATCAAATTGATCTCTAGGTGCGGAAAATTGGTTCCAGCATCCCCCCATACTACTTCAGGTTATACTTCAGTCCACGCACTGTGAATTGATGCTAAAAGGGCCAGCAGTGTAGGGATTTGTTTGGCGCAACTAACTCTTAACCTAGGTCAATACCCCCTAAGTCAACAAATGCTTCCATTACTGGGACCAGGCTCTACATAAAGAGATGTGTGATGTCGCATCTCTAAAATCCAACCAAGAAGGAAATTGAGAAGTGGTTGGATAGAAAGATCCACGAATTCACGGCGCAGGAAAACAAAAACTTGTGCCTAAAAAAAGGATAGTGGTTGGACATATATTTGTACATCGAAATAAATGAATTTTTCTTCCACACCTTCCCAATTGAACTATATGAGTGGATAGCTAAATTAACTAACGACCAAGAGAGGTGGAAGCATGACGGTCCAATAGTGTGGACTCCAGAATTAGTGCGAAGGTTGGAAGATTCTAAAGATAAGATTGCGCGTGCTATTTACCATTGGCTTGATCAGGTTATAGGAGAATTTTTTACAGAGTTTGCGATTGACACCTCAGTCAATTATAGTGAAGCAGAGTGACATTTCTTCAAAGGACCGAGAGGTAAGTATCTAAGATGTTTCAATACTTGGATTAAGATGTTATTATTTGAAAAAAGGGTTATGCCAATGCCTTGATGTTTGGAGCTACATGAAGTGGGAAGATCTTCAAGGATAAGGGAAGAACAGGCCCTAAATATAGCCCATTGATTGAACCTCCAATGAGTGAAAATGAGGGAGCAGCACAGGCTTCACCGCAGAGCGCTGTCCAACTGATAAGGTAGGGTTTTCTGCAGATACCTCATCCATCCACACCACCTCCACCTTCACCTCCACAACGCACACCTTCGCCCACACTACCTGTTGGAAATAATACTAAGGGGGGGTGAATCAGTGTTACCTGATCAATTCTTTACTTTTTCAAAACCAGAACATATACGCTACTTCAGTTAGATGAACCCGCGTATATACACAACTACAGATAAGGAAACCCACGTATACTATGCATATTTATAATTTACTTTATTCTACATATGTTGATCATTAAGTTATGCACCAGAATCATATAAACAGTTGTCAGGAACAATAAAACAGATCAGAAGACAACCACACATAAGAACACAAGATATAAGGTGGAAACCCAATGTGGATGAAAACCACCTGCTGCAATTCGTCTCTATCTTCTTTTAATTAGAAACTTCTTTTTACAACGATTCTATACTGGTGCAGTCCTTTACCAGTACACAGGCTACTACTACTTGCAGAGAGCTACAACCCTCTCTCATTTTCCAGCTTCTCCTGGAAGGGAGCTACAACCCCCTTAGTTCTTGTACTAGTTGAGATACTAGTTCGCAGGCTACTACTTGCAGAAGGCTACAACCTTCTCTTTCTTCCAGGGACCACGTTTCATAAATTTTCAGACAAGATCCACAAATAACATCAATAAAACATCAAGAATTTATGCATCAACCAATCACCATTTCACCAGTTAAGACTGAATCAAAATAAACACTTCTCTGTCAACTGTACCCAGATCACAATAACTGTAATCACACCTCAAATTCTAAACCCATATCACTGCAATAATCAACAGAAGCAGCTAGAACATAAATTATGAGATGTACGCTACTTCAATATTCAGAAACTTGCGTGTATATGCCTCTGTATTAAGATCAACCTGCGTATACGCACTTCCGTCTTCTTGAAAATGCGTGTATACGCACCTGTGCTGAGATCAACCTGCGTATACGTACTTCCGCCTTACAGAACCTGCGTGTATACGCAGCTGTGATTCACTGAACCTGCGTACATATCTATAAAGGTAATTTACCCCTTCAAATGTTCATATATTAGTTTACCGAGATTATCAGATTTATAGATCAAGCAAGCGCCACATAGAATAGATCAAAATCATACAAAGATATTATCATTCAAGCCTTAAGATTTTGACCCATCAAAAGAAATTATCCTTATCCTTGCACTCAGGTTCCTTCTTCCTTCAGATCTAGATCTGCACCATAACCCAATCACTATATTCCAGATCTAGCACTTTTCAGATATTCAATAATTCAGATGATCCCCTTGCCAAATGATCTCCTTCCTCTTTTATAGACTTAGGCCTTTCACAATACCATGGTCCAAAACCATAACAGTTCAATACCATGGACCCAATACTTGGGATCAATACTTATGACGAGATACCATGGCCCAAAACCATAGGTTCAAATACCAAGGACTAAATACCACTGACCAGAAACAAGGTTTCCCACATGTACGCGCTTTTCCTTGCATGAAAGTGCGTGTATACGCATACGCGCCTTGGGAATGTCCAACCCGCATATATACGCGGCTTCGTCAAAGTGAACCTGTGTATATGTATTTTTCTTCTTTCTGAGTGCATGAACTATGATCTGTCACTAGAGTGAGTTTCCATCAAGGACAACACCTATGCCATAGTACCAAAACTTCCAAACATGTGCCAGAATGCCAACAATCTCCCCTTTGGACTTGATGGCAACCCCAAGATCCTCAAGATCATTCTCCCCCTTTGTCATCAAGGGCAAAGGGGTGTGCTCCCCCTGAGTACATGTTGAAATCTCTGTTGTGCTGTGCCGAACATGCGCCCCTGACTGTAAGCAAGATCTGCAAAAAGACGTTCTTTCAAAAGAACCATGACTTATACATCATAACTGACCTTCCTATCACAAAAGACTCTATACATACATCCATCACCCAACCAAGTGGGGATCATCCATCCAACCAAGTGGGGATACATAAAAAATTTACATATGACAACCAATTACATTACATCATTCATCCCAGGCATAGTGGGGAAACCAAAATAGGCCATTACATGACCTTGATGAAAAGAAGATATACATGACATAGAGACGAAATATCTTGAGCAAGACTATGAAAGTCATTAATAACTACTATCAGCAACATCTATCAATCATTATATCAGCAACCATGTTCTCTTTCTATTCTTCCTCTACAAGAGTTCAACCTAAAACCAACAATAGTTGTGAACTTGAATGAAAAGCTTCTCAGGTAATGCCAACAATGCATCATTAGAAGATTATCTGCTCCCCCTGAACCTATGCCAGATGGTCTCTGATAGACCCCTATCAAACTATCAGAGTCTGTCTCTGCTGATATCCTTCAGACCTCATATACACGACTGTATCTACACAAACTAGCGTATGTACGCGAATCCTCCTCATCCAACTCGCATACACCAACTTTTCTCTGAAACAGACAAGTTTCAACAGTAGGTTGAAGCATCAACTACTCCCAGCTTCTGTCTGAGGTATTCAAATGTTTCCCTAGGCAGTGGTTTGGTTAGTATATCAGCAACTTGTTCCTTAGAGGGAACATACTCCAACTTGACTTTTTGTTCCAGCACTTGTTCCCGAAGAAAATGATATTTGATAGGGATGTGCTTGGTCTTTGAATTCATGACTGGATTCTTTGAAATGTTGATTGCACTCATGTTATCACATAAGATGGAGATAGGTGGAGTACAAGTGATTTGATAATCCTGCAAGGTTTGCATCATCCATAGGAGTTGGGTGCAGCAAGAGCAGTAGCCACATATTCTGCTTCAGTTGTATATAAGGCAATAGAACTCTATTTCTTGCTGAACCAAGATACTAATCTGGAACCCATAAAGAATGCACCACCACTAGTGCTTTTTCTGTCATCCACGCTTCCAGCCCAATCTACAT
>APFE031680942.1:0-11088 GCA_000404065.3 Pinus taeda
AGACGTTTTATTTATTTACCATACCTCCACTTTACTTATATTTTTTATTTGTTTACACCCTTGCATGTATATAAGGTGACTTATGGAGTAAATATAAAGAATGCTTTATTTATTTACCATACCTCTCATTTATTTATATTTTTATTACTTTACCATACAATTTTATAAATATGGTATTAGGGCCTTTGGCCCATAGGATGGATTCACTTAAATAAAACTATTCTTGAAAATGGGCGAATGGAAGGTTGTAACTCCTAATTTCAAGGGCTAAATTTACCTTTTTTACCCTCTCCCTTAAAATAAGGTGGGCTATTTGAGGTGATTTGTAAAAATGTACTATGATACAAAATATTCGCCCACTAAAAATTTAAAACCCCTTAATTTCGCCAAAGGGCGAACATTCGCCCCTAAAATCACCCCTAATCCCAAACACTGTTACGAACTATGGAGTCATACTCCTCCACCACAGCATCAACCCAAATCGGCTGCTGCACTGCTTCCTCAAAAGAAGATGGCTCAGTCTCAACACATTCCCTAGTAAGGGCCATGTATCTAGTATACCTCTCAGGTGACCTCCTCTGTCTGCGCTGAGAAGATGGTGCTCCAACATTCTCTCTCGCATCCTCCAACAATCTGTCAGCTTCTCTTGTGTGCTTCTGTCCATCTCTAGAAGATTCTGCTTGAGTGGATGTCTCCACTCCTGGAACCTCTGTATGCGGCTGCTCCACATCAGATTGAGGCTCCTCTTCCTTAGGAACCAACAATTCCTCCAAAGCGTGTAGTTGGATCTCCCTCTCAAGGGAAACTTGCATGGCCTTCTGCTCATCAAACTTGAGATCTCTGTGAACCACTATCCTCCGACTGGTAGGCAAGTACACCTGATAGTTGTGAGGTGTATCAGTGTACCCCACAAATATCCCCAACTTTGATGTCGGATTAAGCTTCTTCCGTGCATCCTTTTTCACATGGCAATACATCGATGAGCCAAAGATCCTGAAGTGACCCACATCTGGTCTCTTACCAAAGAAAGCTTCCTCTGGTGTCTTCATCCCAAGTATGTGATGTGGGCTTCTATTTTGCAAATAGACCTATGTGTTGCATGCCTCAGCCCACAAGTGAAGTGGTAGGCCTTGGTCATGCAACATTTCCCATGTTGCCCCTACAGCAGTTTCGTTCTTCCTCTCGGCCACCCCATTCTGCTGCGGGTTATGAGTTTTCGTCAACTCTCATTTAAATCGTTCCGCTACACAGAAGTCCTTAAACTCTTGAGAGATATATTCTCCACCATTGTCACTTCTCAAGGCCTTGATCTTCTTCCTTGACTCTTTCTCAATCAAAGATTTGAACTCACAAAACTTTGTGAAAGTTTGGTCCTTCTTTTACATGTAATAAATCCAACATTTACGAGAATAGTCGTCAATGAAATTGCTTTGTTGAGGATTCTGTCGAGAATGGTCCACACAAATTAGTATGAACTCGCTCTAAGATAGCCTCTTCTCAACTGTCTCGATCATGAAAGGAAGACTTGGTGTACTTTCCTAAGGTACAACCTTTGCATTTGTCAACTTGCTCAAGTTTACTTTTGGGAAGTCCTGTAGATATCTGTTGCATTATCTTCAAAGCCCCATGATGAAAATGGCCCAACCGCCTGTACCACAACTCACCAAGTCTTGGCTTTGCACCAATTTTGCTTTTGTACTCAATGCTGCACAATCATCTACCTCTAGTTTATAGAGATTCTTCACCCAAATCCATATCCTCTTGGTCTGACCTGTGGCATGTGTCTTAGGAATGACTTTCCTTTACTAAAGAAAACATCACATCTTTTTTCCTCCAACATCACGATTGATACCAAGTTCTTCTTCAGTCTAGGCACATACATCACATCTGTCAAGGTGAGAGGAGCTCCATGCTCCCTCTGAAAAGCAACCGTGCCCACTCCTGAAACACTATACCTTTCGTCGTCACCCATCTCTATGTACATCTTGAGGTCTTTCTCCTCCAAGGCACTGGATAATTTTTTATTATCGGTCATGTGGAATGAGGCTCCACTGTCAAGATACCAGACACAACCCATCATTGATGACACCATGCATGCGATGAGGATAAAGTCCATTTCGAACTGAGAGGCTAATGCCTCACCTTCCAATCCTTTCAAGGATCCCTTCTTGGACTTCTTCGATGGGAAATTAGTCGTATAATATCCCATCTTGTGACAATTAAAGCATTTTACTTTAGACATGTCACCCTTCTTCCCTCCATGAGAAGAATTCGATTTGAAATGGGAAGCCTTCCCCTTCCCTTTCCTTGCCTTTACTTGCTAAGGCTAGATTTTCTTCATCATCATTCTTGGATAAAGAACCATATCATGTGCTCCTCTTGATCTCCTTCTGCGTAAGATCTGACCACAGTCGTTCCCAATACGACAATTTCTCCCTTCCATTCACAGAGTCCTAGTAGCTATTCTAACTCTTTGGAAGGCCAAGGAGAGAGAGGCTCACCATATCATCATCGGAAATAGTTATTCCCACAATGCCAAGCTCATCTTTGCAGGTGGTGAACTTGTTCAGATATGTGGAAATAGTATCTCCCTTCTCCATCTTGATTCTTCGAAGCTTATCCTTGAGTGCCAATTTCCTCTAGTCGCTACTGTTCTGGTAGAGGTCCTTCAATGTCTTCCACATTGAAAATGGAGTATCCTTACCATGGAGACTTGAGACAATATGGTCTCAAACTCCCTCAAGGATGATCCGTCTTGCCTTCGCCACACACTTCTTCCACTCAGCCAACTCTTGTGCATTAGTTGAAGCTGGCTTTGGGATTGCTTGATCAATGAATTCCTTCAAGCCATTTTCTTCTAATAGAACATCCATTCTATCTTTCCATGCTATGTAATTCGAGCTATCTTCCAAGGCATACTCGAGTCTCAAGCCATAGAACGCCATTGGCCAACCGAAGCATGATATGAATTTGATTTGCACCTACAACCTCAAACTTCAAACTTTGAATTCTCTTCTTAGTATACTGTTCATAGCTCTGATACCATGTAGAAAATCTGTGATAGGTTAACCCGATAATCTAATATAAATCAAAGCAGAATATTATAACCTACTTCTACTATCAATTTGCAGAATCTTAAAGATCGAGCTGAACAATATAACCAGAAGAAGAAGAATCAATGACACAATACACATGAAAATACTTTGGGGAAAGCCTCTGCTAAAAACCCCACACTATTGTATTATCATACATGGTGGAAATACATAGGAATTATACAAAGCCTTAGCTCTCATAGCTAGTCAGCTCTTAGTACAATCCTCACAGATTCTCATAGGCAATCTTAGCTTCTCTCAAGCCTTCCTCTCTGCCCTCCAAGCTCCTATTTCCTTGCATTGTTCCTTGTGGATGATTTTCCTATTACCAAGTGGAAAACCAATCCTTCAAAACTACACAATCCTAAAGGATAAATCCTTGACTGCATGCATGATTTTTCTCCATGAGAAAACACATACAACTGATAGTACATTATCCTTGAACATTAATCTCAACTAGGTCTTTCTCAGAATAGACATGCATGAGTTTCTGATGAGGGAATCTTCAGTTAACTGGAGTAGCACTAGAATTTGCACCAGATGTTGCAAAGGAAACGCCGTAAAGGCATAAAGTACAGAAATCCATTATCCATGTAGTGTGTGCATTATTCAACAAGGTGGATCTCTCTAAATTTGTTGCAAACATTTATGTTGTTGCATTGCTAATTTATTAGAATCTACTACTACCTCCTCTTCTTAGAATATTAAATTTTTTATTAAGATCCCTCTGATTATTGGCATCACATTTACATTTCATAAGGTTAATTTCAAAAGAAAAGAAACACCTCACGAATAAGACAATGACCAAAATAAAAGTAATGTAACAATCTATATCATTATATCTATAAATGGATAAGTTGAGAGGTGACATGCATTTTTGACAAACTTAGCCTAACAACTAAAAAATCGATATCTATTAAAAACATAAGTATAGAAGTGTCATACAATTCTACAAACTTCGCAAATTAATTAATAAATCTAAATCCTTATTATGATCGTGCCATCCTTTCATTCATATGTGAACTACATGAATTTAAGCGGTCACAACTAACTCATATATATTAATAACTATGGTAAAGTGTATATTATTTTGAACAAGGTTGTATAATTAGCATTTTTTATCTAATATTAATTTAATTATTGAATTTTAAAAAATATGAATTAGTTTTTACATTTAAGCAAAAGCATAATTATTATTTTTTATTGTTTAATTTAATTATTCAATTTTGAAAAGTATGAACTAGTTTTCATATTATTGTTCTCTATCGTTAATTTAATTATTGAATTTTGAAAAATATAAACTAGTTCTCACATTTGATGATGATGGTGGTTAACGTTCACTAAAACCACAAAGCAACTACTTTTGTTTAATTTAAATATAATTAAATTATAATAAAAAACAATAAAAACATACACCTTTATATTAATAAAAATTACAATTAAAATAACAAAATAATTATATGTTTTTTTTTCCATTGGCTAAGTCATAAAATGCCAGTAACCTAAATAAATCACAACTAATATGGCATCAGTTCAAGGATTTCCACACATCTTCACCTGTGAAAAACCAATATATTGTAAGGACAACATTGGTCTAGTACTTCTCGGAATGTAGGTTGTAACTAATGATTCCTGGGGAGTAAGTGCCCTAAATCATACAACAAATGGCTAAAGGGGATGCAGAAAACATAGGGCTCTGTCAACTCACAGAGTCTAACCTTCCTACAGTTCCATGGCCTATGGGAGAAAGAACTGTGCTAAAGAAGCAACATTTACGTTTCATATATCTGCTGAAGAGGGATTTAATTGTACAGATCTATTACTTATACAAATACAAGTATCACAAATTCCTCTTCTGATCAATAGCACAGGGCAATGATTTACTGAAGAACCCCTTCCTATTTAATTATTTTTTTATTTTTATTTTTTTGGATTTTTTTGGTGGGAATAGCATTTCCCCCTAATTACTGGTTGTTTCCTTTCTAGGAATGTTTTTAGATAGAAACAATCGGGGGAACACGTTGTCTCTAGACTCTGATAATTCAACTTTATAGTATTTTACTTAGGGCTTGTGACTGAGGAAAGACGAATTTATCCATTTTAAATTTCTCACACAACATGCGACCCAAAATCAAATCTTATGTTAGTGATCATGCCAAGTAGATGCAATGCAAAATAGTTTAATTTGGTTATTTATAAAGGCATAGTATGAATTAAGAATAACAAAAGTACCAGTTAACCAATGGCAACAATATAACAGCTGAATTGACTCCCAACCAATTTCCCATCATCTTGTAGATCATTAAAAAACACACATCGAAGAATTAACGCAAATAACGTTTCAGGGAATATATTGCCAAGGGTCCAAATATAAACTCATTGGAAATATCAGGGGAAATATTGAAAATTATCCGAAAATATCAGCAAGAATAAACTTGGAACTGAGGAATTCTTAATATATCATTGACAACCTGAAAATCTTGGGAGAAATTGGAAATATCAGGAGAAATATATAGTGAGTCCTGAGCAACAGCAAGGTCTCTACTCTGTTTTTTCTCACCTAGAGCACAAACTGTATTAATCAATTTTTCATTATTCATCTTCTCAACCTTCAACTGACTCTGTGCTTTCAAAAATTGATGATAAGATGCTAAGACATTGTTGTAATTCATCGTTCTGTGGCAGCTCAGAGCTCTTTTTAGGACGAGCAGACTGTTCCTTCCATTCACATGCGCACCATCCACGTCTTCCAACCGTATGCCAAGCTCAGTCAAGTTCAGAGTAGTATGAGAAGCATCTCTAACACTATCATCCGAAATTCTGCACTTCATCACAAGGGTACCCTGAACAACCCCAAAAAGTAGAATTTTATGAGCAGGAAGCATGGAACCGAATAGCAAAAGGAAATCCTCGTCGGTAGGCCAATGTTTTTGTCCTCCTAAAGGACTCCAGCTTGAAAGGTTCACTGTTTGTTTCTCCCTTCTATTCACAAGGATCCAACTAAGCCTTATGTTGTTCCAAATCTCTCTCCAAAGTTTCCCATCTTTCCTTTCCCTCTCAAGAGATGTGATTGGTGGCAACCCTTCTACCAAGGAGATATTGCCCTAGCTCGCTCCGTTCTCGGCTTTGTCAAAACTACTTAGCAAATCAATACTGAAAGGAGAGTTACTATCAGCTGCACCTGGGATTCCCCAAAGTATTTTGGAATAAATTGCTTTATCTCTATAATGTACATCAATGAGGGAAACAAAATCAGAGGAAGAAACACTATGGAGCTCTTCATCACAGTACTCGGATAGCGATTCTTTGGATTTGCTGAAGTCCAAATTGCAGTCAATAGCAGAAACTCTCTCTGTAAACAGAACCGTTGGAAAGCAATCTGTGTAGAACTTCCGAAACCCACCCAATGCAGAAATCAAACTTCTTACTTCCTCATTTCTAGTAGAAGGCCATAGTGACGAGCATAGTTCCTCCCAAGTGTGCTCCTCTCTTGTTGCAGAACGGAAAAGAGAGGATGCACACTCTGCGTTGGCAATTGTTACACCATCCACCCGCTTTAAGATATCACAAATTAGGTCAGAATTCAAAGCCATGATCCCTGCAACTCTTGAGAATTCAATCGAAAGCCCAACTTAAAAGCACATCTAAGCCTAGCATTCAACTACAAATTCTTCCTTCAATAAAGGACCAGATAGAGACAATAATTCATATCACATCCACTCAAACTGATGCGTATATCAACCAAGACATGCACCGGGATTTAACACCCAAAGAATAATCTTCACCAATGTTTAACAAGGCAACATAATGTTCCAAAGTAAGTGGCCCTCCCAGAATTCACCTTCCATGCATGCCTCCTGGCTTTTCCTGCATACACAAAAACATCCTGCAAAAATCATTTATTTGTTTTTCAAAAAACCTGGTACTTTAATACTGAAAGGGATGCAGTTACCATCCCTTCAAAGTAAACATGCTAGAACATTATTACATCAAAATGGATTTCAGCCTATTTATCCATGCAAGTAAGGCAACCAGATGACTTTATCAATATAGTACAAAATCCAGAATCTTTATATTTTAGTTACCCTTTCAGCATGAAGTAGCTCTGTACTTGTTCTGATTATTTGTTTTTCAAAAAACCTGGTACTTTAATACTGAAAGGGATGCAGTTACCATCCCTTCAAAGCAAACATGCTAAAACATTATTACATCAAAATGGTTTTCACCCTATTTATCCATGCAAGGCAACCAGATGACTTTCTCAATAGAGTACAAAATCCAGAATCTTTATATTTGAGTTACCCTTTCAGCATGAAGTAGCTCTGTACCTGTTCTGATTATTCCCAAGCATACTACCAACAAAGGTGATCAACTGTTTTGAAACAGAGTACATGTAATCTGAACTTCTATACCGTCATGGCTGTGTTTCTTTCCATAACATGCCATTAAAAATGTGAAGATTCCATCATGGCTGTGTTTCTTTCCATAACATGCCATTAAAAATGTGAAGATTTCCACTGATTTTGTAACGTTTTATGCCGACGGAATTGCATGCTTATTACCTACTTCTTGGACATAACTAATCTACTCTTGAGTCACCAAAGAACTGACATCTTTACGCTTGAAAAACTGTACAAAAGACCCACATGCCTGCTCAGATATTCTTAAAATAGTCACCAAAGAGCTGACATCTTTACGCTTGAAAAACTGTACAAAAGACCCACATGCCTGCTCAGATATTCTTAAAATACTGTCCAAAACAACTTTTCAAAACACCTAGTTTGGTGTTCAGAGAGTTAACTATTTTGAGAGTGCAGAGTCTATTTAAGAGCAAAAGGGGACAAAGCCCACACAAGGGTACTACAGCTGTATACATGTAAATGCATGAAGCAAAGGTACACAGGTAAAAAATCAAAAACAGAAAGGGCGCTTACTTTGAATTTGAAATGGTGAAATATCAAGATTGTTTCTATGAATGCTTGAATTTGGAAATCTCGTCTCTAGGAATTTTCTTTGATCATTTGAGTGGATGTACCTTAAAGGATTCACAGAGGCAGGAGTTTCTATGAATTTTCAATCATCAATTGATTGGATGTACGTTATAGGATGATTCACAAGGGCGGGAATCGATTAAGATGGTTTCCGCTTTGGGCTATTTATAGCCCTGGGTTATTGATGGATCTGGGTTTTTCTGTAAAATCTGTAGTGGGTTCCCGAGGGCCTAGTTAGAATGTAGGGTTCTTGAATTATGTTGAGCTTTGATGAAGTAATATAAAGGGATTAGGATTTGGGTGTGTAAGTGTTTCTCATATGTGTCTCTGCCTCTGCTTAAATTTTTTCATTTCATCACAAGTTGTTATGGTCTAGAAAGGGGTTAGATTAGGGAATGAATATCTGTTTCAGTCACATTAAAACTTACATCTGAACAAATAGAAGTTTAGATTGCATGTACTCTGTTTCAAAATAGTTGATCACCTTTGTTGGTAGTATGCTTGGGAATAATCAGAACAGGTACAGAGCTACTTCATGCTGAAAGGGTAACTCAAATATAAATATTCTGGATTTTGTACTCTATTGATAAAGTCATCTTGTTGCCTTGCATGGATAAATACAGTGAAATTACAGGAATCCGAAAAGGGAGCACATTTGTGTTCAGATCAAAAATTCAGCTTATATAGAAGCATCAGCTAATATATGGAAAGACTGGAGGGATAACTAAGAACCTAAAAATGCTAACACCAAAATACAAATATTTAGCCTGGATGAACTACAACTGACGATAAGATCATTACAATTGTATTATAAAGTTCAAAAAAATGCAGAAAGAAAACGTATAAGCATTAGATATATATATATATATAGAATCTCATTCCAATTTGAAATCTTTACACAGCATTAAACTGGGCAAGAAGCCCAATAACATCACTACTAAAGAAATCCCATCTCAAATCACTAACTTAAAGTGTACACACTCCTTACTCATATAGTACCATCAATATGCCTGCAGGAATATGTTGAAAATAATACTGAGAGGGGGGGTGAATCAGTATTATCTAGTCCTTTTAACAATTCTTCCTTATTTATACTTTGAAGTATTTTTGCATATCAATACCATAAAACAATGAGCATGAAAAATAAAAACAAACAGTCACATCAAAGAACACCAGATATAAGGTGGAAACCCAATGTGGGTGAAAACCACCTGCTGCAATATGTCTCTATCTTCTTTCAAATTAGAAACTCCTTTTACAATGGTCTTGTACTGGTGCAGTCCTTTACCAGTACGCCGGCTGCAACCTGCAGAGAGCTACAACTCTCTCTCGTTTTCCAGTCTCTCCTGGAAGGGAGCTACAACCCCCTACTTCTTTCAAGGACCACTTTTCATAAATTTTCAAACTGGATCCATAAATATCAAATGATCATCAAGTACCAGTAAGTCACCCAGATAACCAGATCCACAATAACAGAAGACTAAACCCAGAACACCTTATGTGGCGTCTCCTGCGGTGCCTCCTGCGGCGCCTCCTGTGGCGTCTCCTGCGGCGCCTCCTGCGGCGTGTCCTGTGGTGCCTTCTGCGGCGTCTCCTGTGGCGCCTTCTGTGGCGTTTCCTGCGGCGCCTCCTGTGGTGTCTCCTACGGCGCCTCCTGCGGCGTCTCCTACGGCGCCTCCTGCGGCGTCTCCTGCAGCGCCTCTTGTAGCGTCTCCTGCGGCGCCTCCTGCGGCGTCTCCTGCGGCGCCTCCGCACTTCCGTAGCTGCAGCGCTCGAGAGATCACCCTTCACAGATTCGCTTTCCACTTCACTTTCATATAGATCGATCTTTTGAAACAATAACCCAATATTTCAGATCTTAAGATATTCAACCCAAAAGCATACACAAGCCAATGATCTCCTTTGCTTTATATAGGCAAGCTCTTCCTCAAATCATGGACCAATACCACGGGCCAAAACCATAACAAACCAATACCATCAACTCAATACTAGGGATCAACACGTCTGTCGAGATGCGATGGTCCAAAAACCATAGGTTCAAATTCCAAGGACTAACTACCATGGACCAAAGGTAAGTTTTCCCACATGAAATAAACTTTTTTCTGCATAAAATTCTGTGAACTTTTCTCCACATGAAATAAACTTTTATAAACTTTTCTCTGCATAAAATTTCGTGAACTTTTCTCCTGCGTACTTCTTAATTCTCTCATATTGAGAGCCATGCCATGGGTGTTGCCATCAAGTACAACATTTGTAACATATAACCATACCAGAAACATAATGCAAACAATCTCCCCCTTTGGACTTGATGGCAACCTCAAAAACTTCAGCGACATTCTCCCCCTTTGACATCAAGGGCAAAGGGTTATGCTCCCGCTAAGAACATGCTCCCCCTGAATATGAACCAGATCTGCAAAGAAGAACCATAAACCACCAGACACCATGAATGACCAAGAAAGAGATAGAGACATATTGCAACTATATTCAGACCAGCTCCCATGATCTCCTGTACATCCTCCATAATGCAAACAATGCATTATATTCTCCCCCTGAACCTGTGCCGCAACCCAGCACATGTACGCATATACCCCAGATGAATCATGCGTACAACCAACAATCAGAAGAGTCTCAACAATAAGATGATGCATCAATAACCCCCAACTTTTGCCTGAGGTATTCAAAAATCTCCCTGGGCAATGGTTTGGTGAGAATATCAGTAACTTGTTCCTTAGAAGGAACATACTCCAACTTGACCTTTTGTTCAAGCACTTGTTCCCGGAGAAAATGATACTTGATTGGTATGTGCTTGGTTTTTGAATGCATGACGGGATTCTTTGAGATGCTTATTGCACTTGTGTTATCGCATAAGATAGAGATAGGTGGTGTACAAGTGATTTGAAAATCCTGCAAGGTCTGCATCATCCAAAGGAGTTTAGTGCAGCAAGATGCAACAACAACATATTCCGCTTCAGCTGTAGATAAGGCAATCGAACTCTGTTTCTTGC